>CM021101.1:136564649-136729600 GCA_007115665.2 Sequoiadendron giganteum
TTAGAGAGAAAGATGGGGAAGAGAGGGATAGAGAGTGAGAGAGAGAGATGTAGGTAGAGGGAGGGAGAGGAGAGATAGAGAGTAGAGAGGGAAAGAGGTAGGGAGGGAGACATAAGTGAGATACAAAGTGATGGAGGGAGAGGTAGGTAAAGAGAGAGAGGGGAGATAAATATAAGTAGTGAGGAAAGGAGATGTAGAGAGAGAGAGAGAAGAGAGAGAGAAGTAGAGAGGGGAGGGAGGGAGGCAGATGTAGGGAGGAGATAGAGGGGTGTGAGAGAGAGAGATGGGAGAGACTCAGAAGGGAGGGGGAGGGAGGGAGTGGAGGATAGAGAGTAGATAAAGGAGAGAGTGAGAGAGAAAGATGATACAACTTGTTGACTACTAAAATTTGACCTCTTGATTACTAAAATTTGACATGCTGATTAATGAAATTTGACTAAGTCTAAATTTTTTAAGATCTTCCAAAAACTATAATTTGCATTATAACTCCTAGAGATCTTAAACCACTCTCAAACATCCTGAAACTATATACATGAAATATAACTTAAAGTATAAGAAAGTAAATGTTCATATGTAAATGATTATTTCATGTATATAGTCTCCCTGGTAGAGAAAGAGAAGAAGAAAGAGTTCACGAAAATCCATTGCGAAATTCATGCTTCACATTTGGCGAGCACCAAATTTGGTGCTAGTCAAACGTATCACTTCATTTGGCGAGCCACAAATTTGGTGCTCTTCAAATAAAGAGTGCCAACATTATTTGAATTTTTGACATACCAAGCCTTAGGATTGGTCATCCAAGCCATTTGGCGCTCACCAAATGGCCATTTAGGGTAAAAACACAAAAGTGGCACCCTTTTTGTGTCACAGATTGGTGCACACACCCATTGAATAAGTTTTACCTTTTATAACAACTTGGAAAAAAACATTAATGATGTAAATGTTTCTCAAAATTTCCTAATTTTAAAAAGTGAGGTAACTAGGTATAAATAATCCCCCCTTCCTTTATATCCACACATCTATTTACAAAATGGAACACATTTTATTTGTCAAAATTTTGTATTTGTGCTAAAAAACTTAGGTTTTGTTACAACTAATTTTTCTTTGACTCACCACACATCTCTAAACTTAGTATATAAGAAATTTCACATCACAATACTTTAAGCTTCATAAATTATTTATTTGATTATGCAATCATCAATTAGAAGAACGTATTGTCCCTAGGGAAGCATGTTCACTAGATTGATGCACTTGACATATTTATTAATTCAAGTTTTGAGCACACAATCAAGGATCAATATAATTTAGGGCATACTCAAATGGAAAATTAGTTGTTTCTCCCGAATATATTTATGTTTCCATTTTTATCCAATGACCTTTAATTTTGTAGGACCTTTACTTTTCTATCCACCAACTTTTGATTTCTAGTGATTTTTACTTCTAAATTTTTCATTAACAATCTTATTTATCTTATCCTAAACTTGATATCTTTATTAACCAAACTGAAAAAATATCTTGCATTGGACACCTTGCATGCTAAAGTCCTCTTTTGCAATAATCTTGGACACAAAATGGTGATACAAATTAGGTTTCACATACACCTTCAACCCACTTTCTTCTCTTTCATGTTTGTACTTTACATTTATTTTGGGGCCCACACATCGCACATCATCAGTCTCAATGTTCATGCCTTCTTTATATCTACAATGAGTAGAACTCATGCAACTTCAACTATGAACTTAGAACTTTGTACCAAACTATTCATACCTTAATTATGTCTGCCACATGCCATCACATAACATTGTCCGCGTTGAAATCAATATTGCTATGTTATAACTTTATTGGTTGTGATGTGTTATTGCATCCATGTTCCTCTTGGGATTCATTTTTTACATCTTTACAATGTGATGATGCTTAAATCATATAATAAACCATGGTGAAACAGGATAAGAACCAATTAAAAACTTCATGAACAATGTAAATTAAACTAGCCAAGTTTTAAAAACTTCTTGTGTCTATTAGACATCTTATTTTCATAAATTACAATTATATAGCATGATAGTGTGAGAATTTAAACCCTATGATGAGCCTTGATTAAAATCAATTCCTTTTGATAAATTATGATTAGAATTTAGGTCAAATTAAATAATAAATGCATGGCTAACATTGAATTAAAAATATAAATGTGATTAAACATTGCAATCAAATTGTCGGTATTGACATAGTGTGTTGGTTAAATTGTGGTGTTGTGGTTCTTAACACCAAGGTTCAAACCTTGCTAGGTGTTATTGTCGAGCATTTAGGTTAGGGATGAGGTCCCCCATTTGTGACCTCACTGATTCATAGCTCTGAATCAAAAGCATTTACCCCTTAAAAAATATTGTGATCAACTTAAATAATCTAAGGACCTTCATTAAATTGTCATTACTCCATGACATCCAACATGCCAATTAAATGTAATAGATCAAATTAACTTTTTTTAAAATATTACTCTGTGACAAAGTAGTGGAAACAAAACAATGAACACTCCATAGGGAAAAAACAAGACAATGAACTAGAGAAAGGTCAAAAAGATTAAGAATCAAATCAAATGCTACAACTATCTATTTATGATATACTATATTTTTTTATTTGATTGAGAATATTCATTCTACTAAAGTTGATAGCGACATTTGCATTTAGTAATACTTGATTCTTAATGAACCAAGTCATTCACTTCACAAATAGACAAAAAACTTAAAATTATATTGCAGTTTTTAAATATAATATTTTATTAAAAATAGCATATAGTGTACCACATAAACTCGTAGCCAATAAATTTCCATAAACTACCAATTTATTTTCATATAAATATCTTGAAATAAAGGAATGCTTAAAGTTGATATATTCGGACTGGTAGCATTACTCTCTAAAGTAGCTTAAAGCAAAATCATCCTTTTGTTTGTCTATATCCTTAGGGAATTTTATTCGTCGTTCACACATCTTCTATAATTAAAGTGACTTCCACAAGTATAAATTCCGGTGAGCCGGGCGACTCTTCAAAATAAGAATCTTATGTTGGCTTTCTAATTTATGCGTTGACCGAAATAAAATAACAATAAATATCTATCTAAGAACAAGCCAGCTCAAGCACCATGGGTTGTGATGGGATAATGCGTTGTAAGACTTTTGGTATAAGTTCGTTCAACTCGTCTTAATGGAGGGGGTAATATGTGAAGGTTAGATTTAGGGTTAGGGTTGGGTAAGAGGGGTAGCGGTGTGGTGGTCGTTTATGAAGTTTTGGTTGAAATTATTTAAATAATTGATTTTTTTGTTTTAATGAAATTGAGAGAAGATAATTTATTTGTGTTATGTTATTTTGTTTTAGAATGTAGTTGATAATTAGATTCTTGTTAATAAATATATTTGTAATTATGATATTTCGTTGAAATCGGCGTTATTTATTTGATGGGTAATAACAAATGTTCTAAACAATTAGAGAAAGCGTTGTTGGATTGGCAAAATTTCTTTTTGTATTTGCGTAGGGCGACTCGCTCGTATGATGAGGTGTTTTAGGTTTTTATGTACTTTTAACTTAGAAGTACAAAAGGAACACGAAAAAGGGAAAAGAAAAGGGATGTAGAGAAACCTTAAATAAACTTGCACGAGACACTATGTAAGATTCCTTAGATAAAGTGTGGAAAATACAATGAGAAAGGAATAAGAGATGATGTGCAACAATTAATGGAACACAAAGTTCTTTTGTTTATGAATACAATATTGGGAATATAAGGAGTATTTAATAATTTATCCTTTCAACACATAAGAGGATATGAGGAATCAATTATACATTAAGCATATGAATTATATGCAATAAATGAAGAATATAATGGCATGCATTTAAGAAATATTCTTCTAATTTCTTCAAAAAATCAAAGCACAAAGTCTTCATTACATTTTGTACACTAAATGAACAAAAATACACAAGGAAACAATTACAAGTTAATACACAAAAACATGTACCATCAAAAAAAATATAAATGACACAAATTTCTTCATAATTTGAAGTACAAAAGTATTTTTAGTTTTTTATTTTTGTAGTTGTGCTAAAAAAGAAAACCTCAAAATGGAGACCCCTTACAATGTAACAATTTTATAATAAATAGGGAAGCTATTCACTTTCTTGTGTAACTATTTTGACCCCTTTAGAACCTTATAAAATATTTCATATTGTCAAGCCCAAGAATGAGCATGCAATATTTTATTCATTAAAATAAACCCTTTTCAAACATTAATACATTGACTCTATGATTAAATATTTTAATTCTTTACATAAAATTGATAGTTGAATGATAAAAAATCATCAAAAAACTCTTAATAAAACAGACTTAGTAAATTTATAAAAAAAAAATCGAAAAACTCTTTGAATATATATATATTTTTTTTCCAAAAATTCTGTCAAAACTTGCTCAATTTTTTTTTCAAGCTTCCATGAAATCTAAAACAATCACTGCTTTAGAAAATCTGGTAACTCCAAAAAGACCCACAAACTCTTCAAAATTCTTGAAATCTTCTAGCAAAAAATCTTCACTAAAAAAAAACTTTAGACTCAAAAAATTTCATAAAAATAAAATTCCTTCGATTTTACAAAAAAATTAGCTAACACTAATCAAGTTCGAGCCTGAGCTCTGATACCATGAAAATATAATTGATATTCATAATTATTTGTTTACAAGAGGAGACAAAAGCTCCTTATATAGACTTGCTTGGGGATTTGGACAAGATCCTTCAAGCGGTGATTCCTGGAACATGCATTCCTCATTCAGGTGATTTGACATGAGTTAGGGTCCCTGGTGAAGTGGTGAAGTATTACCCTTTCTTGCTAGAATTGAAAGGGATGCCTTTGGTGTATCACAAGCAATTGAGGGCGGCGACAACTGGTTTCCTGAAGAAAGTCTTGAGGCTGGAAGTTGTGGATGGTTTCGAGCGAGTCCTTGAATTTGAGGCATATGCCAAAGGAAATGGGTTTGAGTAAGTTTGTTTCTATTTTAAGGTAGTTGGTGAATGGTGGTTTTGTTTATTGCATGTCCAAGGCATATATGTTAGAAAATGGTGGTTTATGTTTTTTGTATGTCCATGGTGAAATGGTAATGACATTGTAAAGGAGTAGTCTTTGAAAATTCAGTGCAATGGTGTATAGGTGTAATGGGTAGGGATGGTCTATGTTTGGGGTGGGGGAGTCGACCAATGTTATGGTCATTTTGATGATTTGGTGCTTGTGATTGTTCTGGATTTTTTTTTTACCAGGGGGCTATTAATGTATTATTTTTTGATAATTTAATACAAAAAATCTATCTTACGTACCAAAAAAAAACTTGCATGCAATATATGTTTTAATACAATGGAAAGTGTGTCACATGGTGATCCTATAGGTTTTGAAGGACTATAGTGCCCAATGATGACCGAGCTTGACTTTGCCTTAAAGACTTTATCATGAATGGAAGCCCAACTCATGGAGAGTGCTAACAAAGGCTACGAGGTTTTAACATCACACACACGCATTACATTTTCTTACAAATTTCTAATGCATTTTCAAAAAATGATTTTGTGCATATTCTACAATCGTACTATGTGTGATAACTTCTCTTTGAGGAATTTTATCAAACATATCAATGTCTTAAGCTTTGAAATAGCAATGATCTTGTCATTGTTGAGATTTGACAAAGTGCTTTGAATCGCCTCATTAACTAATGATGAGGTTCATGGAACTTTGTTGGTGATTGATCCAAATATTCTAAGCCATTGTAACTTACCTGATTAGACCAATGGACCAATAGGATGCTTGGCCAAAGGTGTGAAATTTGTCTTTACACTTGTAGATCACATTTAGTTGAAAAATTAAACTTTAGTAACAAAATTATTTCAAATTATCCAGCAATTTTTTCTCTAAATACGATGGCATTTATTTATGGTGTTATATCATATAATTCATGTTCTTTGTTTAGCTTCCACATTATACGTACATTTTTTGTTGGAACATGTTTGTCATTACACCAAAAGATTGACCTATTAATGCTCGATACAAATGCCAGAGATAACAGATCCACGAGAGGCAATTAGTCCATGTCTCAAATTTGAAGGGAGATGCTGGTGATTAGTCCAACAATCCCCCCTCAATTTCACTCAAGGGGATTTGAACCTATGAACATGACTCTGATACCATTTTTTGGAACATGTTTTCTGTTGCACCAAAAGATCAACCTATTAATGCTCGATACAAATTCTAGAGATAAATGGATCCATGAGAGGAAGTTAGTGCATGTCCCAAATCCAAAGGGAGATGTTGGTGATTATTCCAACATATTTACCAAAGTAATTGTAGATACAATATGTGATATAGATCCTTGATAGTTAAATATGTTTCTTGATATCCGAACATTGTTTCAAAGCATCAATTTTGGAGTGAGCGGGGGAGTACACTAGTAAATGACATGAAATTAGCTTTGTAGTTGCCATATAAAATTGCTTGAGGATTTTTTCAAAGTTACTAATCCATTTGTTTATAGGTTATAGTCCTAGAATTCAATAGTGAAGTGAGTAGAAAAGGCTGTAAGCAAGAGACACCATGCCTTATGTATGTTGTAGCAAACATAATCCATGAGATGTTGTCTTGTTTATCACATGGATGTTCAATATAATTAGATAATACAAATCATTTAACCATGTGAGTATTAGGAAATCATGGAATGTAAGTAAACAATGTTCAACCAAGATAAGTAGGTACCACTACCAAGGATGAGTTGAACACTAATAAATTGATTCATACCATCTAGAACTATGAACATTTTGATACTTTCATAAATACAACAACTAGAGCATACTCATTACATTATCTATTTACTTCATCCTACACATAGTACATGCTTTCTTGTTATCATTGATACTTGTTCATCGCTATTAAATTTGTTCACCTAGAGGCTTGGCTAAAAGATAACAATCCTTATCTATATATGTTCTTAACCATTATCTCTTGACACCACACTACTTTAGACATGTGTATAATAATACATGGTGAATTTGTAATAGTTCCTAATTACCTACTAATTTAATTTTGTAATTCAAGTTCAATTTCATGTGTCAAGTTCATTTTACAAGATTGAATATGAAAAAGAGTAGATTTTAGTAAAAAAAGTATAATTATAATGTACTTATCTAACAAAGCCTTATTTTTTTGCAACATATAAAATTGATTTATAATAACTATCATGATAAAACTTTAACAAGCATTTAAACTATGATAATAATTAAACTAATTTAAAAAAAATGCAAAAATAAAATTTATACAAGGCACAAGAGTTTACACGAGGAAAACCACTATTGGTAAAAATCTCACAAAAATAACATCTTAATAATATACAAACACTTACAAGAAAAGGGTCTATTAAAACTATAGATTGAACACACTTATTTAGACTTCCACAACCTTATCTTCATAGTGCAAATTTCTAAATTCCTTTTAATTTTTTTTCTCTCCTCTACTAATATTAAGAATAATCCTCCCTTAAATATAAGGAGAAAGGGTGATAAAAAGGGTAGTTACCGTACCCTTTCAAAGAATTTCCTTTTTAATAATTAAAAAATTAATAAAATTATTTAATAGTTTATTAATTTTATAAATTAAATATTTTTCTAAAGAATAAACTAAGGAAATTTACAAATATTAAAAGGTTTTGACCCCTAATATATTATGTTCTAACATATCATCACCATTTCTTCATCAAATTTAAAATAATACATTATTTTATTTATTTAATTATTATATTAATTTTAGAAAGGCATTGATGAATGAGATTAGAAGGACATGAGGAGGATCATAATTCAAGTGTGAAAAGAGACAAATATAATAAATTTCCAAAACTAAAATCTTTATTATAAAGGGGAAGGACACAATTAAGTAGAGTTGTGCTAAATCAAGGAATTAATGTGTGTAACTAGGTTATATTGGTGATGTTAGGACACTTGAGGTTGAATGGCTTATTCATCTTTGCTAGAATAAAATGTGTTAACCCTAGTCTAATTCCTTTGATTGGATTGCTCTACATAAAGAGAATTTAGCAACTAACAAATTCAATAATTTTTGCTATTGAGGGCCCTTAAGATGTGTGATATGCAAAAGGGAAGAGGAATCAATAAACCATATCCTAATTAATTGTCCCTTGACTACAAAATGCTAGCAATGACTTTGTGCAAGGCTAGGTTGGTCAAGAGTACCCCTCAATGATCTACTTGCTCTATTTCAAACATGGCACTACATTCAAATATCTTCATTATTCTCCTATTTATAGATTACAGGCCCCTCACTGTTAATCTAGGAGGTATGGAAAGAAAGAAATATGCAAACCTTTTAAGTAAAGGGAAAGCCATGTGAGGTGTTTCTAATAAATCTTGAAGTATCCATCCAACAAGTAGTGAATTCTAGAGTTCTACATGTAAATTGTTAAGAAAGTAATGTTTTGGTGTACATGCTAATGACTTGGCTTAGAGGTGGAAAGTTTTTAAATTTCCCCTCATTCATGAGATTTCTAGATATGATTTTGGCTCCAACTATCAATTGGAGATAAGTTGGACCCCCTAATAAGATGGATAAAAATGAACTTTGATGGGGCATTTAGAGGGAACTAACCAAATCATGTACGATCTATATTTTTTAGGATGAACACGAGAAGCTCATTTGCACACCTTCTAAGAAACTAAAGGATGGAATCAACAATGAAGCTAAAGCACATGCCTTTCTATTAGGTCTTTAAGTACGTAAAATATTTGAAGTTTATCTTGTGCAAATAGAAGGTGACTCAATGGTGCTAATTGATTCGATCTGCAAGAGAGGCTCATTGAATTTGAAGATAAGCAACATTCTATATTTAAGGATTGGTCCATCTTGGACTCTTTGGTGGACTTCAAAATTCAACTTGTTTATAGAGAGGCTAAAAGAGTAATATTTTCTAGTAAAATTTTCCATTGATAAGAATGACACACTCAAAATTAACGACAAGCCTATGCCATGCCACTCTTTTGGAACCATATTTAACCTATAGCCACTCACAATAATCATTTGAGTGGGATGTATATCCTCCCTAAATTTAAAAATTGTCATAGATCCCATTCGAACAAATTAGAAGTATCATTTGAAATAAAAGATTCTTTTTGGTCTAGATATGTGAATCATACATGTCACTAATTTTCTTATGACTTGGAGTACCTTGGTGAATATAGTAATCATTTTGGAGTACTCAAATGTGTTATTAATCACCTCAATGTTCTCAATTGAAGTCATTCACTTTATTCTACACCAAAGTCTCATTGATAAACTCTACTACTTATGCAATGAACATTAATATTAGGCTAATGGCAAGGAAGTGATATGTTGCATTCTTAGGATGTATCTTTAATCTTTGTTTGAAGATGAATTTCAAAGTGAAGGCAACAATCATGATCCATATGTTAAAGCTAATATTGGATGAGAACTTCTTATTTATTGATAATAGATATTGCGCTAATATAAGTGTGGCTTTTGTGTTGCTCAGTGTGCTTCTAGACACAACAAAATCAAAGGATATTACTAGAATAATTATCTTTCATTTGATCAGTAGGTAGTAGTGCTTAGGATTAGAGCTAATCTTGGAGAATGCATTTCTTGGTTTGGGGTTCCCATTGAATGTTGTGGCCATGCAAGTTAATAATGGAGTAATCGTGAGAACATGAACTCCCTTTATTCTCCCCATATAACATAGAGTATAGAAGCAGGGTAGGCTATAATATTAGCTTCCTAAAATGTGTTATGGGGGTTTCTTCCACAACAATGATTAATGTTATTCATATTTTTTCCATAGGAGGACAATGTCGAAGTTAAGCCCATAAAAAATGATAAATTTGAAGGTTCTTTTTACATATGGACCTTTTTTGTCTCAATCATCTAGGTTAAAAATTAGTGATAATTTTATAAGTTTGATCCAATATGCAAGGATACTTGTGTTAAACATAGCTAGTGCAAGACTTAGATTTTGACTTTTTATCCTCTATTTTAACACACCATTCCATAATTATAAGCCTCACAAGGGGTGTTGTTGACTTTCACCTCATTTTATCGTGGTCCCTACTTTAAACCAAAGATGGTTACTTCAAGCTCCTTTGAGTATTTGACATCACAAATTCACAACTATTTGGTTAGCCATTATTCCAACTAAGCTTGCTTATTTTTCTTGGTGTCTACTATTTCAAGGCCTTCATGTTGGTTCTAAACTTATCCATCTTGGAATTAAGGGTCCTAGATTCTCATTTTGTGGTCACTAAGGGATGCTTAAGCACCTCTTTTGGTTTTTTCCTAGGGCTCAAGTAGCCTAGGCTTCAATACATGATTTCTTCAAGCCTTTTTGGCCTTAGCCTTTTTCATGGAATATGATTGTATTAAGGGATTGGCTTCAAATCCCTTTCAAGTTTTCTCAAATTTGTTATCCTTTTAGGGCGGAAATTGTTTGAACAACATTTGGAAGGATAGAAATTATGCTTTATTTTCTATAAATATAATTGATTCTAGTTTCTTGCTTTATTCTAAATCTATGATTTGCTCCAATTTTCTTATGTAGATACAAGTGCAGGACAACATGATTGTCCTTGAGGTTGCACATCTAAAGGTGTTTCTCAACCACTTGGGCAATGCCCCTTGCATTGTGGCTAGAGTTCTCTTGACTCTTGCCTCTAGTCAAGGACTATCTCTACCTCATTGGTATCACAAGGGTCATAATCATTTTTCTTGCCAATACTATGATGCCCATTCTTAGGCCTCTCAATCACTTTGAAGAAGAAGAAATGCTCAACATGGGCTCAACATTCTTTCCACCACTTCGCTTCTCCTCCAACCCTTGGTCATGGTCTTATGGGTTGGTCGAGTTTTGATAAGTTCC
Source organism: Sequoiadendron giganteum (assembly GCA_007115665.2). Classification (NCBI taxonomy): domain Eukaryota; kingdom Viridiplantae; phylum Streptophyta; class Pinopsida; order Cupressales; family Cupressaceae; genus Sequoiadendron; species Sequoiadendron giganteum. Next base: position 136,575,590 of record CM021101.1, read on the forward strand.
CCAAACTAGCTCTTGCCACTTCTTTAGTTTGCAATACTTAGACTGAAGGTGACAATAAAATCTTTGATGCTAAAAGTAAACTCGTGATAAAGCGAGGGACCTTGTCGATGTCATCTCGAACCTCGTTGATGTATGGGGCAAGTCGGATGATCGTGACTCCCCTCCTTCATCTAATGATATAGATCCTACCACTTAATGACCTTTTACTTTGTTGGTTTATATTTTTCGAATTGTCCCATTTAAATTTTAAAATACGACTTCTTCCACCTAATTTTTTAAATATATAATATTATTTTTAATAATACAAACACTTATTCATTAAAAGAATCTCTTGAAATATTTCATAAAAAAAAAATTAAATTACCATATTAATCTTAATAAAGTTTTACAATATCCATTATTAATACTAACTTTAAACTTACTTTATTATTTTGAAATTTTCATCATATAAAAATTATCATATAATTAATTTAAATTTTTCTAGACTTAGATGTCCTAAAGCTTCAATCATTGGTGTGAAAATAAGTTAAAATGATTATTAAATGTTGATGGAAATCCTATTATATCGTAATCCACTTCCAATAAATAGACGTACATTATATAAAATTTAAAACTATTATTTTAAGAGATGGTTGGGAAGTTGCTCATGTTGTCTTGTCTTATTATATAATGATCGTCATCTTATCCTTTACATCACTAAATCCAAATAAAATAAAAGAACATTAAATTAAATATATCATAGGCTACTTATTTATATATTTTTAAATATATAATATTATTTTAAAATAATACAAACACTTATTCATTAAAAAATCTCTTGAAATACTTCATTAAAAACAAATTAAATTATCATATATTTAACAAAATATTTTAAATGTAGGTTGATCGGTCAATTTTGTATTATTATGAGTTGAGTTAATTAATTGAAAACAAAAAAGTCATTTGTTACAAAATCTTTACCATAATTTAAATTTTATTAAATGTAATTTATAATTATAGTGATTCATTTTTAAAAATAGTTGTGGTTATTAGAATTTATTTTAATTTGATATTTGTTTTTTTATATGGTAATCTTAAAATTGAATCGACTAAAAACTCTTCTTGTAAAATTTTATGTACACACCACATAAATATAAGATTGCAAAGGAGAAAAAAACACACTTTTTTCTTTTCTCCTCTCACCTTGTACTTATTTTGGTAGTGTCTTTAATACATCATGGTAACGCTTAATTTGTTAGGTTTTGCATGTATGTTGATCTTGAACCTAACACTTAAATTTTTATTGTCATTATCTTATTTGTAGAATTAAAGCGATAAAGTCACTTAGGAATTTAAGCCTAATTACAACCACGTGTGTGGTTGTGTCCCCTAGAACCAATTGTGTCTTTCTTTTCAAAATTTAAATTGTCATTCTTGAAGATGATATATTCCTAAAATTTGACCATTGATCATTGAATTGCATAACATTTTTTTGAATTGAGCATCTAGAGCTATGCATTTAAAGACAAGCCCCAAGTTATTGGTAACATGAATCATCGATGGAAATAATGCATTAAAAGGTTCAAAAAACATCAATAATTGCTACCTTACATCAATATTGCATAGACAAATACTACAACTCTTTGTTGACAGAATTTTGCATTCATGTCTTACAAGTTTTTGGTGACAATGAAGGTTGCTTAGGGGTTAAGCAAGTTTGATATTTCAATCCTAGTATAATAGACCACAAAAGGTATTTTTTAACACCATATTATGTGAAATTAGGTACCATCCACAAGCACGTAGATTTCAAGAGTCTATGACTAAATGCACCAAAGTGGGCACACATGAAAACATTCATGTGGTTAGATAAACTAATATTTTATAATCATAGACAAGATAAAAGTTGGTGAAGTAGTAGTCTCAGTGGACAAATGATTGGATTTCTTGTTTGATTTTGGTCTTGTTATGGTAATAATTCATGGACAATAAGAATTGAGGTGTTGGTTGAACAAGACATAAGGTTTTAAGAATTCTTTGAATGGTTATAGTTGATAATCAAGCTTCTAGGATGTCATCAAATGTTTAAGGAGAAGAACATGGTGCACATGCAAAACCTCTACCAATAGCTCATTCACTAGGTTAAATCACAAGACAAGACATGTCAAATCTGATTAAGGTCATCCATTTGGTATTTGAATGTATTGTTTCACTTGAACTTATAAATACTTAGATGTATTTGGTTGGTTTGCTTCTATGTTGATAAATTTTCATTAATTTTTTTGAAATATGACACATGTTTTTGTTTTATGTTTTATGTGTATTGTATTGTCTTTGAAAGTTGCATTTTGTATTTAAAATAAAGAAAGTAGAATTGTCAAATAAAATAAATTAATATAATTAAAATTGAAATAAAGTTCTAGTTTATTTTACATGTTTTGTGAAATAAATAAATGGTTTAATTAGCTAATTAATTACTACATTGAATTATTTAAATAATTTTATTAATTTATTATATTTAATTAATTAATGTCATTATTTAAATAAATATAGCTATCTACTATAAATAAGAATTTTTTTTTTTTTTAGATTTTTATAAAGAAGTAGGGAATCTAATATTTTCTAGGAAAAGAACAATGAGTAAAGAAGCTTCAATCAATCTTTTATAGGCACATACAAGAAAAATAAATAAATTGCTTCTTTGAATATCCATAGTGAAGATTTATATTTGAATCTTTTCTTGTTTGATTAATGTTGGAAGTTTGTTGTTGATTTAGTTTTGGATAGCTAAAATCCACTAAGAAAAATCCTAGTATTTTGTTAGAGCTTACCTTTGAGACGTCTTAGAGTGTTCCCAAGAAAAAAACTATGGAGAGGATCTCTTAGAAGTCTATATCTTTTGCAAATTTTTATGTTTCTTCTAGAAAATATATTAAAACTTGAGATAAATTTATAACAGTAAACACTTGAGTATAATAAACTTCTATTTATAACTTCTCTATCTTAATAGATTCTAAGCTAACAAACTAAACTATTCCAATCAAAATAAGCATTTACAAACAATCTTTTCTAAACTATTAGAAGGAAATATAAATTCAATTGAACAAAATCTTTCACATTTGAAACTAGTTTTCTTTAAGTAAAAATCAAGATTTGATGTTAGCATTTGAGTCCTTGGAGCTCCAATATATCCATTTTGTTTCCTCTTTCTACTAAGATAATCAATTAGTGGATCCATCCCTAAAGCAAGGTAGGGCTTCAATCAATAGGATAAAGGACGTTGGGACAATGTTGACAATGAATGGATTTTGGTTGAATCATAGTTGGTTGATCAATTTGTAAATAAGCAATGATCTCAAGAAAACAAGACTTTATAGTGAGATGTGGTGTTTTTCTCTCAAAATTTAGACTAGCAAAATGGAAAGATTGGCTTATTTGTAAAATGCTGAATAATTTAGAATCAAGGGTGTGATTGGTAGATCTAAAATTGTAATGATTGGGCTAAGAATTGAAGGGAAAGCCACATTTTTTTCGTTATCATGTATTTGGATAAAGTGGGTAAGTTTGCTGCTTTGTGAAATGTTATTGCATTATTAGTAAAAAGTTAACTAGAGAATAAAGATTTGCTTGCCACTTGCCTAAAAACATATGTTCACTACTTGAAACAAGAGATGACGAATAATTTAGGTTGAAAATCTTAATTTTAAGTCGAAGAAACATACAAATAATAAACACATAATGTGTAGAGACTTTAACGTTTTCTTATTTTCACACACACACACACATAATAATAATAATTAAAAGATAGTCTTGCTCATACATGAACTATGAGGATATGTTTTGACATAGAGATTCTAAAACCCATAAATGTACTTAAAAAGTAAGGAATTGATAATTGATATTACAAAAAACATTGAAATAAAATGAATAATTAAATAAATGAAAATAAATACACTTAACTCTCACTCTTTTGAAGAAATGATAATGATGATTATCAAAAATCAATTTGTCATGGCACCAAAAAATTAAGGCCTACGAGATGATTGCTATAAAATTGGAAAATTGATTGCACAACTGTTTGGTTCACTTATGCGAGTGTAGAAATTATAGTTGTGCATAAAATTGAATTCAAAGTCGCAAATTTGAACTTATTTGATTTGGGCCTCTATAGCCTATTGACTTTGCATTTGTGACCTATAACAATTGACAAATAATGTTTAGAAACACTATTGAAGAGTTTGTTAGGCAAAGGGATTCTCCCTTGATTAAACACCTAGACAAGTTGATTCAATGATAATAAGCAAAGATCAAAGATAAGAAGTAGACATGTAGTATGGTTAGAATGATGATACAATTAGAATGCTCAATGAAGCTTTGTGAATGCTTTTGGATCTAAATCTCTCATAAAAATAATAAATTAGGACATGCCATTAAATATAGCACCATGAAATGTTTGATTTAAAATAATTCTTATTTTAAGTAGATTATAATGATTAGTAGGAAAGAAAGAATATAAATTCAATTGAAAATTATAATTTAAAAGTTTAAAATTCAAATCTAAATATAAATTAAAATGATAAATAATAAAGATTATAAGTCAAATCTAAATTATTCAAATACATAAAAAGAAAATAAAGTCAAAATAAAATTATTTACATTTATGCCAAATTACATATTAATCATTACATAAAAACAACCTAATCAAAATGATTTTCAAGCCTATATATGCCATGTGCCATAAAATAAGTGATGAGGATTACATACGCGTACCAAGTACTTCGTGAAGAAATGATTAGGATATTCTGCTAATTTGTTCACACTGAAAAACATCAGTGCACCACCATCTGAATAAAAGGCATCCCAACTGGCATTCCAACTGTTCTACGATCATATTTTATATTTTATGTCTCAATCATATGCCATTACTTCACGCACCGATAAAAATAGCTGCTAAGATCTTAGGAAAACAAAACACCAAACAATTTGGGTAAGCTAATAGAAAAAAAAACAGATAACAACTAGTTATAATTTTGTCAAGATCAAAGCAGAAAATAAGCCGTTGTGTGTAAAGAGGAGATCAATGGGCAGCAAGATAGAAAAATGCAGCGATAGCAGCGGTTCAAACAGCTCGGAAAGAGAGGAGGAGCGCACACGCGTGACGCAGACGTCGCTGGTGCTGTGGCACGCGCGCCACAATGATGCGGTTGCTCTGAAGAAGCTGCTTGATCAGAACCCTGGCCTCGTTAGCGCCCAAGATTACGACGGCAGGTCTCCTCTACATGTGGCCGCCCTCTATGGTTGCCGCGACGCTGTTCAATGTCTCCTCGACCATGGCGCCAATGTTAATGCCCTCGATCGCTGGGAGAATTCCGTAATTTCTTTCTCCTTTTCACATCTCATCACGCCTATTTAGGTATATAGCAACAATATCCTTGATTATAACAATCTTTAATTGGTATGTAACGCGAATCTTTGATGATAAGGTTGTTTAATTGGGTATGTTATGCAGAGAAATAAATCAGTCTTGCGTGTTAGATTGTGATTTCCACGAAAATTCACTCTGTAAGCCAACTCTGAGTCGAATCTATTTTCTGAAATTTTGTTGCCCTGGGAGAATTTGTTTGCCCTTAGCTCGTTGACAACTTATGATGTTTGCTTAGGTCCTTTAATTGGGCCCGTAACACGAACCTTTGATGACAAGGCCATTTAGTTAGGTATGTGGTATGGATAAAATAGATCAGCCTTTTATTTTAGATTATGATTTCTACGGAATTAACTTTGTAAGCCAGCTCTGGATCCAATGAATTTTTGGAAATGTTGTTGCCCTTGGAGAATTTGGTATGCCATTTGTCCATTAACTTACGATGTTCGATTAGGTTCTTGACATCAACATCCTTGATTATAACAGCCTTAAATTGGGTCTGTAACATGAATCTTTGATGATAATGTCGTTTAATTGGGTATGTGATATAGAAAAACATATCGGTTTTATGTATTAGATAATGATTTACACGAAATTCACTTTTTAAGCTAGCTCTGGATCCAATCTGTTTTCGGAAATGTTGTTACCCTGGGAGAATTTGGTATGCTCTTCAGCCATTGTTAACTTATGATTTTTAATTGGGTATGTAACACCAATATTCCTGATTACCACAACCTTCAATTGGGTCTGTAAAAATGAATCTTTGATGGAAATGTCGTTTAGTTAGGTGTGAATGTAGAGAAATGATCAGTTTTGTGTATTAGGCTACGATTTCCAGCTAAGTTATCGGTTTGCGTTCGAGGGTTCGGTTTGCGGGTTCGGTCAAGTTTTTGTTGGGGTCGGGTTAGTTTTAGGTTCATCGATATAAAAACATATGAAAATCAGAAATATATACATATTGCAGCAGTAATTGAGTTCAAAATGCACCACTATATTAATAGTCAAATAACATAGCAAAATACACCACCATATTAATAGTCAAATAACATAGCAAAATACACCACCATATTAATAGTCAAATATCAGTCAAACTCGAATGTCATGATATGCATTAAAGTTAAAAAAATAATAATGTCAAGTGTCAACAACCAGCTTGGAGCGTTCAATGATCAATTCTTCAACTCTTTTCGTGCAATTGCAAGCAAGAAAATAAGTTCAGCAATGGAGGAAAATATTTTTGTTTTTCATTCACAGTTTGCTTTTGCCTTTTGGATGATTTGTATGTCACATTTTAGGGTTAGGGGGGTGAATGACACTTTTTAGATTTAAAAAAAATAAAAAATGCCGAAATTCACTAGTAGGATGCATGAGATGGCAAAACTCTGCCCGGTTCACCCGGTTTGTTCGGGCCAGATCCACAGGTTGTGGGTGGGACCCTGTTCGAACCCATAGGGGACTGGACCCGAACCTCGAATTCGGGTCGGACCAGACTGGGACCCGGGGTCTCCCACAGGCGAACCGGTAACTTAGATTTCTAGAAATTCATTCTGTAAGCCAACTCCGAATCAAATCTATTTTTTGCAAATGTTGTTTCCCTGGGGGAATTTGGTATGCCTTTCGTCCCTTGACAACTTGTAATGTCTAATTAGGTACATATTGTAAATCTTGAATTGTAACAATGTTTAATTCAAATTGGGTATAAAATAAGGAGAAATTGAATAATTGTGTCTGCTAGATTATGTTTTTGATGAAATTCACTTAATTAGAAAGCTATGGATCCAATGTGTTTTCAGCAGTGCTAGTGCTGAAGAATTCCAGTTATCCTTCGTATTGATGAAAAGTTTGAATAGTAATGATGTTTTATTAGGTATATAATATAGATGAATAGATCAACATCATGCAAGATTGTGCACTTGATAACATCAATGACAATACTATTTTTTTGTTAATTGCCTAATTATTTCTGATATTTCCAAAAATTAGATGTAGAAGAAAACATCAGACAAATTTTCTATATATTATTATAAACTATAGATAAAGTTACAATAAAAAAACCATTATGGTATGTGTCCTCCAAGTATTGACCTATGAATACGATATATATGTTTGTTTTTTGAAATAGAAAGATTCACCAATCATTGCAGACCTGAGCAAAAATTCTACTCCAATCTGCTGCCAAATTGAAGTGTCAATTGGCTTGGATTTCAACTCAATGTTACCGCACACATTTTACAACCAGAAGGTTAGGTCACCTAGTGATCCTATCTTCCATTGTAACTGATTCCCTAAAAGGTTTTATGTCATCACATGGTTCTGTCTTCCAGGTTTCAGACACAAGGAGATTCACACAGACTGATTGACAAATATGTGATGACTCATTTAGAATTTTTGTGTACAATCTGTTGAATCTTAATGCTCAGTCTCTGCTTTCTGATGTTTGTAATAAAAATAATCAATCTAAAGCATCAAATTGTCCCAAAAAATGTTTTTTATCCAATCACATATAGATTGTCTCTCACGAAACAATAGGTTCACCAATCATTTCAGACTTATAAAAAATTTGTACTCGGATCCCCTGCCAAATTGAAGTCAATTGGCTTGGATTTCAACTCAATGTTAGTAGCCGCTTTGAAGTACCAGAAGGTTAGTCCACCTAAGTTATCGTATCTTCTGTTGTAACTGATTTCCTAAAAGGTTCTATGTCATCACATGGTCTTGTCCTCCAGGTTTCAGACATGAGGAGGTTCACAGTCACACAGACTAATTGAGAAATACATGATGACTCATTTGGAATTTTGTGTACAATCTGTTGAATCTTAATGCTCAGTCTCTTCTTTTTAATTTTTGTAATATCAATAATCAATCTAAAGCCTAAAAGTATTCCAAATAATAACCTTTACCTGATCACTTATAGATCTTCTCTCAAGAAACAATAAATTTGAATTCCAGATAAAAATTAAAATGAATAATACTTCTTTGTCCATGTTATCACCACAATTCTTGGCAACAATAGATGAACCAGATGCCAATTGCTTTGAGCAAGCATTGTAATAGCTTTCCAATGGTATATCTTAAGCCCATTTTTAGGGAGAGATGCCTTGTGAATCCAGCAAGTCACTATGTGCCCTGAAGTCTACATCTTCCTGAAAAACATAGGGTAAAAAGTAAATTAGTTATAGAAACAGAAGTATGGAATGCCAATTATGCCATCAAAAATTAGATTTTGAGAGTTTTCCAGCCATAGGCAATATCTTTGTAATTGATTGACCTAGGGCATGATAAAGATGACCAGAAAGGCTATCCAAAACCAGATTATCATGCCAAAATTGAAAAGGTTAGATAAGTTTGGTGGTATCTATGAAATTCATATTGATATAGACCAAAATCATCTTGTTACCCTGCATTCAATTTGTGACATTCTCTATTCTCCAGGGTGACATCTGACAGCTACATGACATCTTTAAATTTTTTGATGCATGCAAAAGTTCTAGTTTTTGTGGAGAGCTATACAAAAAACTAATTACGGCTACACAATATCCACAAATCAGCTGTATTTATGTATGCCAGATTGCTCTTAAGTGCAACCAAAGCTAAACATTTGTCTACTTATTTGCAAATCCTACTTCCACGGTAGTGAATCTCCTTCCCGAGTTATGTTCTTAGGTTAGCACTGACTAAATGTACATCTCAGCTCTATAACAGTTGAAAATTTGCAATTTGTTGCTGCCATCATGGGGGAACAAGATTGTTTATAAATATATAGATAGAGAAAAATAAGACTGTGTGTAGGTTGAAGCTTGTAAATTCAGATTTTTTAATGTATATTTTATGTTTTATAGTGTAGAAAATTTAAAATTTTGTAAATATTATCATTCAAGACTTCTAGAAGTTGTTTGGTGTCTACTGGAGATTCATTCTCATTCCTATTTTTCTTGGTCTGTTGAGAGTATGTGATGGATCAAGACTGAACATAGAATATTTTACCTTTTCTCTTTTCTGGGGATGGAGATAGAGAAATTCTTTATTTTGAGGTATCCTACTACTTTTTTACTTGTATGGGTGTCATGTCCCTGAATTGGAGGTATTAAATTAATTATTTATTAAGTTATTCCAATAAAATATAACATCAAAAAGAATGATTTATTATTTAATTAATTTAATGATAAAGTGACTTAAGTGGCTCAAATTAAATATTATATTATAAAGTCACTTAAAACTTAAAAGAATAAAATAATATTATATTCTAGAAGCTTCTGGAAAAGTGAATGAGAAATCTATTTTAGAAGCCCATGGCTAAGCATTTGAACACACTTGATTTGGAATTCATTTTTCTCATTACTTGCGTGGTAAGAAGCTAAAGCTGAATGCTTAGTTTGCTCGAGGGTTTGAAGACTCTAGAGTGCTAGGTTCGGTTGTGAAAGATCAACCCTAGCTGGAGTTGAGGAATCCATCTAGGATTTCTACATTGTGCTTCATTGGAGGATTTAACAGGTGCAATAGCTGATGTATTATTGCCCTAGTTGAATAGTTGAGATAGGTGGTTTATTATCTCATCGTCACCATTGCAGTAGTTGGTTTATTGTTGCAAATATTTTTGAGGGTTTGCTAGTTTTGCAGTAGCTATCGTATTGCTGCAAATAATTGTATCTGTAAGTTTCCATAGCTGATGTATTATTGCAACTATTTCTAAATAAATGCCAAAGCTGGATTATTTTTGCAGTTTATTATTGTGCTTGAATTTCATATTTCCAGAATAAATTTACAAAAGTTTAATTTTAAATTAAACATGTCTGAAAATCTAGGGCAGAAAATTGGGGTTTTGAATCAAATCTAGTTTGGCTCATTACAGTAGTATCAAAGCCTGTATTCTGCCACCTTGTTGGGGAAAATCATTGCTGCATTCATTGTGGAGAAAGTTTATTTTGATGGGAACGATTGTTTGCCAAATTTAATTGCCACCAAATTTGAAGAAATAAAGGAAGTCGATTTTGGGTTGAGTCATCTGCAAATTTTTAAAATAGTTTCCAGTTGGTGATAATTTTAAAGTCTCATTGACATAGTAACATATTAAGTTCGATTGGAAGTATTGCCTTTCTTGAAGGAATCGAATTCAGTTTGGGTTTCATATTTAACTATCTCAGATAAGACATTTGCAGATGAGACGAAATTGGTAGAACAAGACAAATTATGGCAGTTGATTAAAGACAAATTTGGAAGGCAAAGTCGATTATTAGGAGTGCCGCTTCATGGTAAGGAAGATCATCGATTCTTATTTGAGAAATATATTTTATTATCAAGTCAGGTTGTTTGAGATTATTCCTGTAGGAGGTGAGTCACCTGTTGAATATGAAAAGCTGGAGATTTAAATAAAAAAGAAAGGGACATCGATCTCTTTTTATCGGGTCCTCTCTTGCTACCTACTACATCACGCAAATTTGATGATTGCATCCACCGCCTCATATCATAGAATCGTGATATATTTCTACAAGAGTTTTGCATCGATTATCTTTGGAGTTTCAGCTATTTTTGGTGAAGTTTGGTGATTCAAATGTTTCAGTCTAGGCATATCTATCCTATTCTTGTTTGGAAGAGTTCTTTAAAGCTATCCAAAAAGGACAAAGATTATCGGGTCCTATTGAATGAGACAAATTTGGTAGCATTAGAGTGGTGCCAGAAAAAAAAAATGGAGTAGCGCTTTACTTCATCATCTTGTCGGGAGTTGCTTAGGTGGAGAAATTCGCATTTATCAAGGAAAGACAAGCATATCATATCTTATTGAAGGATTTCGATATTATTTGGAGTTTTCGGGAGCTGCTTAATGCAAAGTAATTCAAGTGCGTAGGAATATGTGGTATGCAAATAGGACAAAGATTGCATTTTAAAGAAGTCGCACCAAATAAGTCACATGACAAGAGCAACTTGGTCGTCGAATAGAGACAAAGGCATAATCGATATCTCTTGTGGAGTAGTCGTGGTCTTTAATACCAGTGGTAGGAGACGTCACCATTCTTCTAGCTTTTGGGCGCATCATTTGGGTAGCAGCAAACAAATCCACCAAGCATCCTCAGGCGTTTATCCAGGTTCATAATATAAAATATTATCACTCAAAAAATCACATGCATTTGTTGAGTCGTTGCTATTATCTGAATTTGAAATCATATTATAAATCATCTTTGTGAAGGCGGCCATTATTTGAGTTTAATTACATTTCTTAAAGGTAAACTTTTGGGCAATATATTCGGAGATCTTGTATCGCTGTCTTTACAGCTTTATTATATTTTGCATTCAGAACTCACGCATTGTATCATTGAAAAAAGTTGAGTTTGCTACTGTAATTGCAATATTGTAATCAGTTCTGGGCAGAAATAATATTAAGCGGTGGATGCATACAAACTGTTTATGGAAATGACAATGACTGTACTTATTCATTATAGCTGTGTTGTGAGTCTGAGTCTTATTTGCCAATCAATATAGTGAGGGATTTGGAGTTTGCAATTGAACTGTTTGACATTTTGTCTCTCTACTGTTGCAGCATATTGTATGAATGGACAGTCATGTTTAGTCTTGGAAAGTCATAAATCTATTGCATTATATCTCTCTTTACATTTCCAGCATTAGTAGATCTTAAATAGAGTCTTTGAATGCTCATGATAACATTACATGCAACAAAAACACCAATTGCCAGCTGAAAGGAGTTTACACGCAAACTGTTTGACGAAATGTCCTAGTGTGGAAAACTGAAAAATTGTGTAGAAACAGCTAGGGACATCACAGTGCCACTGAATTGCAGATCAAAATCTTAGTTGAACACTATGGCTAGTTTCAAAGAGCCTTTCAATGAAGAAGAAATCTTTTGGGAAATTTATGGAAATTATAAGGCATCGGGAGCAGAATTTCGTGCTCATATTTCATTTGATGATTATATGGACCTTAGTGTTAAGTATGATCGGAGGTTGCAACATGCATATAATTTCACAAGAATATTGGTTGAACAGAAAATTGAGAGGTTCAAGGAGCAGTTGACTATTGAAGAGTTGATATCAGTTGGATTACAGGCAGGTTATGAAGAGGAGGCCACCGAAGCTTTGTAGGAAGATAACATGTCATCATCAGATGGACTAGCTGAGATGAATGATGAATATATAGAGCAACATGAGCCCTCTTGTGTTGAGACACCTAAGGGCATTGATGAGGATTTTACAGATGGAATTAGTGCTGACCTAATTCTAACTCAGGATGTGTGTATACAGGACTTTGCGGAAAAAGATTATCAGGCACAATTACAAGCTTCTTCATGTGATGTTGAAGCTAGACATACACCACATGGTCTACACAGTTTGAGGAACTGATTGAAGGTGAGTGAAGATGAGATCGTGGCAGCATTATCTCATCATGACAGGATGCATAAGATGATTGAAAATCACCTTTGGAAGGTCCAGTTAGAGAGAAGACAAAAGGAGATTGAAACAGAGTCTTCTCATGATAACTTGATAGAAATCAAAGAAGGTATGGGAGCATTGAAGACAAATTATTTGCACCTTCTTTCGGATCGCGATCACCTTCACAACCTTGTTGAGGTCCCTTCTCAACCTTGTTGAGGTCTATTCGGATGCGTTGAGAAGGAAGGAGGATGAAGTTGATAAGCTTACTCACGAGCTTATGGTTACCAGTGATTCCTTGAGTAGCACTCACTTAGCCCTTCAGGAATCGGAGATTCATGTGGGTGAACTCGGCTTAGAGTTGAGTTTGGTTCGAGATTCATCATGTTCAGTAGAGGCTTAGTCATCTATGGCTGCCAGGACACAGGAGGAGGAAAGCAACACGACATCTCCTAGCTTTCACATTTAGGATACAGATGCAACACCTCTTGTGATGGTTAGGCAAGAGGAAATAGTTGGTGATAGATGCATGCTTGAGTTACTGGTTGACTTCAGTCTATGGTTTGGAGTTAGGTGTGAAGACAGTTGTATTCCAGCGTCACCATGGGTTTTATCTCATACTTATTGGTTGATGACAATACTACTTTGAGGACAGCAGCTGTTGAGATGGATAGTGGGAGTTGGGATTGTCGCTTTGGTGTTAAGGGACAAATTGATGATGAGCTCTTATCATCCCTTGACAGTAGAGGTACCCTTTGCTCCATCATGGATATGATTCACAGGTTGCATGGTGCTGTTCTGACTTATACCAATAGCTTGTCGGAGTTGGGCATGTGCTTCTATGCACCTAAGATTGGCATCTTTCACATCTACAGGAGACCTTTTGGTGTAGGATGGATTGTTGATGACACAGACACATCAGTCTTGGCCGCAAGTTTGAGCGTCATTGAAGATTTGAGCACAAGGCTCTACATCGATACTTTTGAGATTGACATTGGTCAGTTTTTTCAGAAGAAGACGGGTTGCACATTAGACCTTGAGGTTGTTCCAGCTTCTCTCTAGTTAGTAGATGGCATTCATGGTGACATTCTTCTCACTTCTGGAAGTGAGATAGGACACTTGTAGTTGCTTGATGGGAAAGGTTTTGATGATGTCATTGCGAAACCAACTCATCCTATTTTGAGTTGTGAGTTTTCTTCTGATGATGGCAGTATTGGATGGGATACTCCTAACTATTCGGGTATTCCATTAGCATAGGCAGGAGAGTTCCACCTCGATTGCATCTTGAGGTGTGCTCATCAGTTCACTTTTAGCCCACATATATAGGACTTGACTTTGTCATTGTTGGCGCAGAGAGGTGGGTTGAATATGGGGTATTCAGATTCACTTTGGTGTGATACATTCCCGACTTCAGGTGATGAGTCCAAGTCTCTTACTTGGCCCTTCCCAGTAGATGGCTTCCAAAAGCAAGGTTTTGAGATTTGGTTAGATGGGATTTTAGGGGGAGGTATCAGAGTTGCACAGCGGAATTCAATTGGAGTTGAGTTTGGAGGACTTCCAGATTATCCGTGGGATCCATGTATGATATTTGAGGTGTATCAGCACAATACTTGGAGTTGGCGTGATGGAGTTGATTCGTAGAGTTGGGAGAATTGGGATTCAGGATTTCCATTGCTGGTTGGATGGTTTCATTGGTTTGACAATTTCTTGGGTTCCAATTACATACAAATGTTATGGGATTGCACATTCTGTAGGATTGTTTGGGATCTAGGTGGATGGTGGATAGGTGCAGATGAGTTGACACTCGAGGATTAGATGCTATGGTAGTTGAGACGGCTTGGCAGTTGCGGATTGCTTGAGGGAAAGCAATCTTTGGGAAGGGAGGACTGTAATGTCCCCGAATTGGAGGTATTAAATTAATTATTTATTAAGTTATTCCAATAAAATATAACATCAAAAGGAATGACTTATTATTTAATTAATTTAATGATAAATTGACTAAAGTGACTTAAGTGGCTCAAATTAAATATTATATCATAAAGTCACTTAAAAAAATAAAATAATTTTATATTCTAGAAGCTTTTGGAAAAGTGAACGAGAAATCTATTTAAGAAGCTCATGGCTAAGCATTTGAACACACTTGATTTGGAATTCATTTTTCTCATTACCTGCGTGGTAAGAAGCTAAAGCTGAATGCTTAGCTTGCTCGAGGGTTTGAAGACTCTAGAGTGCCAGGTTCGGTTGTGAAAGATCAAGCCTAGCTGGAGTTGAGGAATCCATCCAGGGTTTCTACATTGTGCTTCATTGGAGGATTTAACAGGTGCAATAGCTGATGTATTATTGCCCTAGCTGAATAGTTGAGATAGCTGGTTTGTTATCTCATCGTCACCATTGCAGTAGCTGGTTTATTGTTGTAAATATTTTTGAGGGTTTGCCAGTTTTGCAGTAGCTGTCGTATTGCTGCAAATAATTGTATCTGTAAGTTGCTCCTTATTGCAACTATTTCTGAATAAATGCCAAAGTTGGATTACTTTTGCAGTTTATTATTGTGCTTGAATTTCATATTTCCAGAATAAATTTACAAAACTTCAATTTTAAATTAAACATGTTTGAAAATCTAGGGCAGAAAATTGGGGTTTTGAGTCAAATCTAGTTTGGCTCATTACAGTGGTATCAGAGCCTAGATTCTGCCAGCCTGTTGGGGAAAATCATTGCTGCATTCATTGTGGAGAAATTTTATTTTGGTGGGAACGATTGTTTGCCAAATTTAATGTTCTTTGGCCAAATTTGAAAAAATAAAGGAAGTCGATTTTGGGTTAAGTCATCTGCAGATTCTTAAAATAATTTCCAGTTAACGATAATTTGACAGTCTCATTGACATAGTTACATATTAAGTTCGATTGGAAGTATTGCCTTTCTTGAAGGAATTGAATTCAGTTTAGGTTTCGTATTTAATTATCTCAGATAAGACATTTACAGATGAGATGGAATTGGTAGAACAAGACAAATTGTGGCAGTTGATTAAAGACAAATTTTTAAGGCAAAGTCGATTATTAGGAGCGCCGCTTCATGGTAAGGAAGATCGTCGATTCTTATTTGAGAAATATATTTTATTATCAAGTCAGGTTGTTTGAGATTATTCCTGTAGGAGGTGAGTCACTTGTTTAATATGACAAGTTGGAGATTTAAATTAAAAAAAAAGGGACATCGATCTCTTTTTATCAGGTCCTCTCTTGCTGCCTGCTACATCACAAGAATCAGATGATTGCATCCACCGCCTCATATCATAGAATCGTGATATATTTCTACAAGAGTTTTGTATCGATTATCTTTGGAGTTTCAGCTATTTTTGGTGAAGTTTGGTAATTTGAATATTTCAGTCTAGGAATATCTATCCTATTCTTGTTTGGAAGAGTTCTTAAAAGCTATCCAAAAAGGACAAAGATTACCTGGTATGTTTTTAGGCTTTCCTGACCAGAGATGCTTGTCTCTTTACCTCTTGAAAGCAATCACTTTCAGATGCAAGATTTATAGGGGACCCTGAGAATTAACAGAATAATTACCTCTTTTCAACCAATTCTAGTTGGTGGAGGAATTAAATTACCTTCTGATGTTACAATACTAGGAGCAGAAGGATTGTACAATGCCAACTTCATATGTGAAATTCATGGTGAGTCTAGCTTAAGACTGTATCCAACAGGGTGCATATGAAATCAAAATATTTTGTACTGGGCTATCCACACACAAGTGAAAAATGTGAGAGAACTCAACTGCAACAGTATATGCACAAGAGGAAGACTACATTGATTCCTTGATTCTAAATTCCCATAAGAGCCATGAGTTGCTCAACCGATTTTTCTATCAACTATCAGGCTTTGAGTTACCTGAACTGATCTTCAGCTCATTCAACAGCCCATGTGTTACCTGAACTAACATTTAATCCATCCAGTGGTCCATGAGTTAAGTGAAGTGAGACTTGTAGTCCTTTTCCCCACAAGTCATCTCAACTAAGAAACTCAAAGTACAATTATGATAGCCAAATTCATTAGAATCATTTAGCTGCAGCCATCGTTATTCATCATTAATTACATTTCAATAAATACAGCAGGTCAACTGTCCAACTAGTCAAGATTTTCAACTTACCTGTTGAACAACAGGATTTCATTCAGTGCAGCAGTATTTGGTCAGTGCAACAATTTTCTTGAGTGAACAATGTTATTCTGGGTAGTGCACAAAGTACAATTATGATAGCCAAATTCATTAGAATCATTTAGCTGCAGCTATCGTTATTCATCATTAATTACATTTCAATAAATACAGCAGGTCAACTGTCCAACTAGTCAAGATTGTCAACTTACCTGTTGAACAACAGGATTTCATTCAGTGCAGCAGTATTTGGTCAGGGCAACAATTTTCTTGAGTGAACAATGTTATTCTGGGTAGTGCAGTCATAAATGAAGTCAGACAGAGGTCAATTGTTCAGTTAAAACTTAAAGGTCAACTGTGTTAAGTTCAAGGATATAGTTGACCCTAGAAATCCATTCTGTCCTTAAAGGGTTTAATGGTCAAAAGAGAGAAATTGTCATAATTGATTTCATTAATTAGGGTTTGTCCTTTTATTCATTTGAATTTAATGAAAATTAAGAGGTTTCATGTGCAATCAATGGTAGTAATGAAATCAAATTGTGTATTTGAGGTCATTAGCCTCTCCTATGTCTCATTTGTAATCTTGGTGTCTCTTATCTAAGGCTTTTTGCATGTTGATTAAATGGGCAGTTGCTTGTCCCTTTCTGAAGTGGAAGGTTACTTGGAGCCATGAGAGCTTATCAAATATTTCATATGTTTTGTATGAAAGTAAATGGTTTTTTTCTTTAAGCATATTGGTTTTGGACTTCGTACATTCTTATTACTCAGTTACATATACTAATAGAAGGAGATTATAACTTCTGAAATTTGTTTCCTTATTCTTATTTCTTTTGGATTTAAAACATGTTACCCATTATAAAATCTAGTTCAAAACCCACAATAAAGTTATAAACTAATATCGTATTTATTCTAAAGAAACCCATGAAAGTGTTTTTAAGAAATTCAGAACCCTGAACTTAACAGTACCTTTTATGATTTATGACTTTATCCAATTTTGATACAGAAACAAAAGCACTTAAAAACAAATTGACTGACATATTCACAAGAAAGGGAAAGTTGAATCATAAATATTTGAAAGAAATTCTTTGTTGTTCAACCTTGGAGAAGCAGCTTGTGACTACCTTTAAACTAAAATTATGTTTTATATGTTTGCATTTGATATTTCATTTGAGATTTTTGGTTATCAAGCCGGTCTGTCTTTGAACTTAATTTTTCGTAATTTTTAATCATTCTATGTCTAACCGAGCATTCTTGTTCTTCGAACAGCCACTTGCAGATGCAGAGGGCAATAATCATACTGATACGGTTGAACTTTTGAAATCTCATGGAGGCCAGTCATTGGTAAGCTTCAGTCTGATTTGAAGTATGTTAGAATGTAACCAAAATTTATATCCTTATTTGTTGTCTCCAATTTATACCATGTGCTTGTTTATTAAAAAAACATGTTAAACATCTGTAGATGACTAGGTTTCATCAATACTTGCATTAGAAGATGCAACTTCTTAGGAGTTAGGAGTAAACCCTCAACAAACTAAATAAAGTTCTTTAGACCAGGCAGTAAATGTTGCTGCAAATCAGAGTATAGCATTGGATATGGTGTAATGGATTTTTCAAAAACGTACTACGTTATACTTTTTGTGCAAACCAGAACCTACTTGCACCATCTGACAGATTTCACATATCTGGAAACTTTTTAAAGAAGTGAGAGATAGAATATATTGTACAAGAACAATGCACGCACAAATTTACAAGACTAGTAGACCTTCATTTTGTAAGTGCCATCATTACATGTTCAATAATAATTATTAAAACCTATTTCAATTATCAGTCATGGACAACATTCACATACCCAGTGGCATTAGGAGTTAAGGCTATGTAGGATACCTGCTAAGCAGCTCTACACATGATAATTGGTGGATTAGAACTGAGCTTGAGTTTATGCCCTAGGGCTTGTCTATGTAATGTTCTGAACTGATTTTTACTTTCACAATGAACAGGCATGCAACGTTAACGCCTTTTGATCATATGGTGAAAGGGGCTAGGTTGATATTGTAGTAAAACTGTAAAATGCCTGTTGGCGGCAAGCTGCAGTCGCACCACTCAATAAGGCAATTGTGACAAAAATCTGAAAGTACTAAAAGACCTATTTTGGTGGCAAGCTTTCCAGATTAATTACGAAGTGAATACTGAAAATAACTGAAACTAGTTTTGGTGGCAAGCCTTTTAGAACAAATTACAAAAATCTCAATCTGGCGAAGAACTGCACAGATCAACATTAGAAATATTAATGCTGGAAAGTAAATGGTTTTCTAATGTCGTGGTGGCATAGCCTTCTAGACTTACAAGTATGAATCAATTATTACTCATATTATTTTTTGTGGTAAACATGCTTAGAAATTTACAATAAAATTATTATTTCAATTATCAGTAACATTGAATAATTACAATTACAAAAATATCCCTGAAATTGATTACCAACTGCAGCAATATTATGTCATATTTGAAAATTATTACCCATCAAAAATATTAGCAGCCTTCCCAGATTGGTATTGCCACCTTAGTAGATATACGACGAGCTGGGTATAAATATATCAATAGCCTTTAAAGCCTGCGGTTTCCTTTTTCTATTGGAACAATAAACATTAGAAATATTTTTGCTGCTTCCTTAAGTAATTAAGGCAGCCTTTGTTAACATGGCCCAAAACAATGCAAATATAACTCGAGAAAAGTGGTGGCTGGAAAATTAAGAGAATGAAAGGGGTACGGCAGCCACTTACCTCTCCAATATATATATTTATATATAATTCAATGAAATTCAGTCCCTCCCATAAGTATTCACAGCCATCTCTCCAATATATATATTTATATATAATTCAATGATATTCAGTCCCTTCCATAAGTATTTACAGCCATATGAGGTGCAGTTGGTGTTCAAATAATCGATGTTGTTCATTTACACGAGAAGCAAAAGCTTCAATAAATAGAATTACAAAGACGATGTTTCTAAAAGAAACAATTGTTAACAAAAAATGAAGTTAAAAACTAACTAAAACAACAAGATGACCATTAACAACACAAAAAGAAAGATATTATACTAATACCCTCCCTTAATGGTCATTTTTCTAACTACCTAGAGAAATAATAGAGAAGGCTGCCCTCTTCTTCTTAGAATGCTTCTGCAATAAAAGACAAGAGCCTGCCATTGACTCTGCCACTTGAGATGAATCTGCCACCAACCCTCCTAGAAGCTGCAAAACTTCTGGAAATAACCAAAAACAATGCCAATTGTCCAACTTGATGTTGGATAATAGAACTATCCCTCCCTGTAACCAGAGACACACCGAGAACTATTGCCACGATTTTGTGGAAAAATTAGCAAACCCTCCAAACTTTTGCAGATGAGCACGACGTTCCAGAATAGACTGCAAGAATTCAGTTGTGTAGATGTTCGCCTCAACAACTCTAGGTGCGACTAAAATAGACTGCAGCAAACCACGATTTTTGAGGAGTTTACAAAGCACCCACAAGAAACCCACGCACCACTGCAAATTACAGAAGCCCAAAAACGATTTTTGAGGATAAAATTGAAAAAACCAAACAGGTGGCTGACACAAAATCCGAAACATAGATATCAGCATACAAAACATCATTTTAAAGGAAAAATGGTAAAACCTTTCCAAAAACAGAGAGCCCTCCTGAATTGCAAAAACCTTGATTAGGGCTAGGGCATACAGGAGCAAACCTTTAATTTTTCAGGAAAAAATTATAAGCCCTCCCATGATTTTTTCAGGCAAAAATCAGAAAACCAAATATAATTTTTTTAAGGAGAAAATTATTAAAACCCACAAAATAGAGATTTTTTTTTAAGGGACAAAAAATTTATTAAAAACCCACCAATGATTTTTTTTTAGGAAAAAATTATTAAAAAACCCCATCATAGATTTTACCACAAATCAGAGGTCGCGCCGATCAGAACCTTGACAAGCATGCAACGTGTTAAAAAAAAAGCTAAAAAACACGTGAAATCACATCGCCCAAAAAATGATCACGTTCCCACAAGAGAAGTAAAAGACGCACCCAAAAGGAGACTGAAGATCGCACCTAGATTGCTTCTCACACGAACAAAAGAGAACATGCGCTCAGATTGCTTCTCATGCGGCCAAAAAAAAAGAAACAATGGTCGCAAGCTAGAAAGAAACAAAAATCACGCCCAACAATGTGTGCTGCAAAAAACCCTAGCCACAAATCATGATTTTCTTTTCACAGACAAGAGATGCAAATTTTAACACGTTCTCATAGAAAATCACGAGTTTCAGAGGAGAGAATGGTGCCAATTTTTTTTCCACAAAATTCTTTTTCAGGAAAAAAAAAACGTTCTTCAAAAACTTAAATTTTTTTTTTGAAATTTTAGAAAAACGTTTTTTTTTAATTTCCTGCTTTGATACCATGTTCAAATAATCGATGTTGTTCATTTACACGAGAAGCGGAAGCTTCAATAAATAGAATTACAAAGATGATGTTTCTAAAAGAAACAATCCTTAACAAAAGACAAAGTTAGAAACTAACTAAAACAACAAGATGACCATTAACAACACAAAAAGAAAGATATTATACTAATAGTTGGGAAAATGGAAAGGCGACCAGCCTAGGAATGACAAAAACTAATTCTTACAGATCTCACACAAAAATCTCATCAAAATAAATAATCTAAAATCATCTTAATCAGGAATTGAAAACTTATTATAACTAAAATCTAGAAACTCTATACAAGCACACAAACTTTGGAAAATCATGCCAAGCTGTAATATATTCAGAAAAATCCAACACAACCAAAATAATTGAAATTGAAGAACTATCTGTAACAATCAGCTAACCGGTAATCCCTTAATGGAATTACTCAAATGAATATGAGGGTTTTCATCCTTGAGTCCATTCTTTGCTGAAGGCTTTTTGTCCTAGGGCATAAAAGATGAACAATGTTCAATTTCAACAGAAGTGAATTTGATAACATGAATTGGAAACCCTCTCCATTTATCAACTCCTCTTTATGTAGATTTTTTTGAGGAAAAATATTATTATTATTTTTATTCTTTTCCTGCCAAACTTGATTTTCGAAGAGTGACTAGAAGAACTTATATAAAATACATTACTTTTTGGACCTTATTCCTAGCATCACTTTTGATCCGTCCTTCAAAACAACCTTTTTAAAAATAAAACACAAGTTGCCTTTTAATCAATATAATTTAAAAGTTAGTTTTTTGACAACTTAAGTTTAATTATAAAATTATTTTCTTAGTTCAAAAACAGACATGAGAGTCTTCCCTTTCTGAAATTGCTTGTCCTCAAGCAATGCTGAATCTTCCTACAAATACTAGGATTCCAAACCGATCTTGACAATTTGCAATCCCAATCCTCGATCCTTCATGTGATGCAACTATCTTTTGTTGTGTTTCTTTGATATAATTAGGAGTTGGAAGCCCTGTTGCACCAAGTGATACTTCTTCAACTATCTCAATTAATGAATTGTCCAAGTTTTCCCCCATGATAATTGAATCATGAACAAAAGATCTAAAGAAAGATTGAAAATCGTCTGTCTTTATCTTGGAAATTAATTCTCTGTTTAGACCATTCTTTGTGCTAGCCTAATATTGTGCTATTGTCCTCTGAAGCCATTATTACTGATTCCCATCTAGTTGTGACATCCTCAAGTTTCTTTGCTTTTGATCCACAATTTCCTACAAAAATCTTTTAGTTATGTCCAACTTTGCACTTGCAACTTCTAAGCTGTCATTTGTGAAGAACAATTACGTTGTTCAACTTCCACTATGCTACTCTGATATTATTATGAATTGGAATCTCCAAATGAGTGTCAAAATATTTTTCTTGAATACGTTTGGCAACATTTATTTGGGTCATAGCAACTACCACTTGGTTGTCAACAAGGTCCTTAGCTTCATATACTTTGCTCAATGCATAGGACTCCTCTAATTAGAAAGTCACTGGTGCTGAGTTATTTGTCTTTGGAGGTCCTCTTGCAAACTCACTTTAATTTTCAGTTTTGATTGCCTTAAGAACTATTGCTTCTGAAGCCATGGCTATTTCCAATCCTAAAACAGCTGGTTGTAAAACAGAGAATTTTCTCATGGATTCCTTGGCTTGCCTTTTTCCTGCTTTAGCTAATTCAAGCTCCTTTTTAAGCCTTTCTATTTCTTCAATTACCTACTTACTTTCCTTAACCCTTGCTTCTTAAAAATTGTTGCAGCAACGTACTATTCTTTTGCCTCATGAAGTGAAAACGGGCTGAACTAAGCTCAAAAGTGATATTAATACTAAAAACTGATATTAGTAATAATAAGTAAGAGGAAATTATGATAATATCCAAATCTCATACATCAAGGCATCATAATATTTAGATGAATAAATCCTAGCATCATTAATATTTGGATCAATGCATCACAACATATTCCTTGCAGCCAATCACATCATGAATTCCTTGGAAATGTTTGCAAACCGGCAATTCTCAAGGCTGGCCGTCCTTGACTTGCCGAGAGCATGGAAGGTTGGTCGCCCTCCCATCATTCAGTCCACCTTGGAGGCTGACTATCCTCCTTGATCAAGTCCAAGAGCATGGAAGGCTGGCCATCCTTCCAGCTTCTATTTCAAAAGCGTGGGAGGTTAGCAGTTCATCACACCTTTTGTCCAACTTGATAAGAGCATGATAGGTAAGTCATCCTTCATCTCTCGTGAACTTGGAAGGCTGGCTGTCCTTCCTATTTGCACAATAGTCCCTCAAATTCTATTCTAAATTGAGGTCTTGAATTCTTTTTCTATTTCTTCTTTATTGATATCTTGAATTGATATGCTCTCCACAAGGAAATGATCTCCTTTTTATATCTTATTATTGAGAGAGTCACCACCTTTCATATTAGGAGTCACATAATATTTGTTGGAATTGTGAAAACACACACAAGGAAGGATCAAGCAGCAAACGAGAACACCTTCCACGTACGAGAATTGCAAACAATGATTTGCTATTTCCTCAACAAGAAAATCTTACAAGATTCTAAGAGTTTATATTGAACTTCTAGAGAGCCATAATACAATGAAAGAAAGTGCTTATAAGATCAAACCCTAAATGAGAAAGGGATTAAATCATGACAAATGTTGTCATCCTATGTGATGAGACAAAATGATCTAATAATAGCTCACTCCAATAAAAGAAAAAAAACACTCCAAGTTTAGCTTAAGTGCATAAAGTGAAATTGGCCTAATAATCAGTGTTACCCCAAGTTTCCAGGATGGGGACAGTCAGCCGCATCTCCGTTGGGCATTTGGGCTTCAAACCCTAGGTGGCAAGTGGAAATTTTGAAGTTTTGGAGTTGAAAATTCACCTACAGCAGTGGCAAATTTTCTTTCACACCTGGAAACGAATTGGGTAGTCATTTTTAGAGCTGGGAGAGTTCGAAATTGCTGTCACAAAGTTATATCAGACCTGAGGTTTTATTTGCAGCCTTGTGATAGTCCATTTCCAGGTCTATGGATGAATGGGTATGTTGTAATTGGCCCATATCTATGTAATTTCAGTCTTTCCTTAATAGAATCATTGTATGCTTTGGTTATTTTCCATTATCAGCATTGTATATGCCATGTTATTCGCATAAAACTCAAAAACAACAAAAAAATCAGAAAAAATGCAAAACAAACAAAACAAAAAACATCTCCTATATGCTGGTCAAAGACTTCTTGAAGAGACAAACTCAGAAAAATCAGATCAGATCGCGTTAGGAATCTTTCAAATATTACAATAGATAGTCTTTCCATAAAACTTTCTGGTGAAAAGGTAAAATAACAGTTGCATATTCTTTAAAATAGCCATCTGGTTTATTGAGTATGGTTGTATGGGAAGGCTGCTCATAAATTTCCAATATATAGAGGGCAACTAAGAATCTTGCATACTATTAGAAGCATTTGCTGAGGAAGTTGTGTAATGGTTGGATTTACCTTGTGGAGTTTTCTTTGGCCAGTTTAGTGTTGGAGGTGTACCTGCTCAAAATTTGAGTCAAGATCCAAAACCTGACAAGTTGGGGCCTTTATAAACCTCCAAGAGGCAGGTTACCAAAAAAATAATAATGGTGAAGTAGGAGTCAAAATGATAGATTGATAACTCATGTGGTAGCATACCAAACAGACAGCATGGTACTTGGAGTTTTTCTTTAAGTGAAGGTATCGTTTTCTATAATGTAATTATATCTAGGTTTACTGTAGTGAAAGGGAGTTTAAGGAGTATTGTATGACTCTATTTTTAGTGCTTTAATTTAGTGATACTGAAACAAACAGATAATGAAAGGTTCCTTGTAAAATAACTAAATCAGAAGGATTTGAATTGTGTATAGTGGGGCATTGAAATCAATGGGGATGTTTTCCAACATTTGTCCATTGCCCATACTATTTGGAATTATCAGACCTGCATTTTGGAGTCTATGAATATGATGAATACATAGTACATACATAAAATGGAGAAATTTCCTATTCACATATTTGGTTTTGCTCTTTCATGGTATGACGATGGATGTTGTATGTTCTGGTAGATAATTTCTCTTCTTGTACTTATTAGTGGATATTCTGGTTGTATATATTTCTTTAATTTAGTTGGTAGCTCCATATTGAAGATCTGTTAGGCATGGTATATTACAATAGATAGTCTTTACGTAATATTTTCTGGTGAGAAAGGCAAATAACAATTGCATGTTCTTTCAAATAGCAATCTGGTTTTGTTAAGCATGGTTATATCGAAAGGCTACTCGTAAATTTCCAATATATAGAGAGCAACTAAGAATCTTACATACTATTAGTATCATTTTCTCAGGAAGTTGTGTAATAACTGGATTTAGCTTGTGGAGTTCCCATTGGCCTGTTTAGGGTTGGAGTTGTACTTGCTCAAAAATTGATTCTCAAGATGCAAAATCTGACAAGTTGGGACCTTTATAAACCTCTCAGAGGCAAGTGTTGAGATCGATTATCAACCAAAAGAAAATAATAGTGAACAAGGACTCATAATGATAGATACGACTCGTATTGATAGCTTACCAAATGAGCAAATTGGATTCTACAGAATGGGATTTGGAGTTTTCATTTAAGTGGAGTTGTTGATTTTATAATGTAATTACATCTAGGTTTTTGTATTGAAAGGGAGTTCTAGGAGTATTGTATGACAATATTGTTAGTACATTAATTTAGTGATTCTGTAACAAACAGATAATGAAAGGTTTCTTATAAAATAACTAAGGCATAGGGATTTTAAATGTGTTTAGGGAAATTGTGAGAATTTGACAAGTATAAAAATGAGAGGCATGAGTGCCTCTTATTGGTAGATTATTCATTGCACTTGTATAATGCAAGTATTGACTCAACTCATTTGATAAATATGTATCATATTCTATGTTTCTTTGTATGCATGTTGATTTGCATTGTACATTCTGAAAATCAGGCTTATCATCCTCAATGAAATTGACACCCATCATTTTCTCTTAATCACGAAACATTAGAAGTTATCCATTATGGAAAGTTTAAGTCTTCCAGGTTCTTTCTTTTGACTTTATTTGGTACTGTGATGCTGAAGGGAAACCATGGTAGCCGATTTGAGGCCAGAACAGTTCCCCCTCCTCGTCCGCACAGCTGTGATTGGGAAATTGATCCTTCTGAGCTGGACTTTGCAAAGAGTATTATTATTGGAAAGGTTTGTTCACTTTTCCCATTGTTTGCTTCAACTTTTTATGTTGTGTTCATGGTCCACATTAAGTTTAAGTTGTGATTGCATTAGTGCCTTTTCTTACTATTCATCGTACTTCTATGGTTGTCAAAATTTTCTTCTTGTAATATCTATAAATAAATTCAATTGCTTGCATTTACAAATGATATTATAATTAACTTAGAAATATTGTATCTTTTTGGGAAATGTTATTGATGAAGTTGCCTGGATAATGGCACACTCAGTCTATGATTATAAAATATTTAATTGTCATTTGGATTAATGTATTTTTATGTACATTTATGGATGAGGTGATAATTATTACTATAGTCAGAAATATTATTTAGAAAATTATGTTTATCAGAAAAATATTTATATGCAAATTCCTAATAATTACTATTACATGCAGAAATCTTATTCAGAAAGTCATGTATATAGGGAAAGCCTGTATGCTAATTCCTAGTTGAAGTGATGCATTCTATATTTGGTTCTCATTTCTTCCCCATTTATTCAAAACCACTAAAAATAAAGATGTACCAAATTGTGAGTGAACTGTACTATTAAAATTGACAATTACAATGCTTAAGAGAAATGGTAATATTTTCATGGCATTTGTATGCATTTTTTTGTATTAAAAATATCTAAAATATCTAAAATAATAATATACATAATTCATTTTTTTTTTGTACCAAGTGTATTGAGAACTAGGTGCTTGATTGCATCTTTTCCAATCATGTTCTTGTGGCTCTCACTGTAGATAATGACATGAAGGGGATGGCCTTTGATCCAATGCTTCATATGGAAGAGTTGCTCTCATTCCTTTGAGGTGTTAATGTCAGAGAAGTCGTAGCTTAGACAACTAGTGCCTGGATCAATGTAATTTTTATGCATTTTTTTTTCACATTAAAGAAATTTGAAATAATAATTCATAAAATGTACATAATTATAAAAAAATACTTAGTATATTGAGGCTAGGTGTTTGATTGTATCTCTACCAATAATGTTCTTTTGGCTCTTGCTATAGATAATGTCATAAAGGGGCTGGGCTTTGATCCAACTGCTGGTATGGAAGAGGTGCTTTTGTTCCTTAGAGGTGCCAGTGGGAGAGGCATGGGAGTTTAGATAAGTAGCATCTGGATTAGTTTCTTTTGGTTGCACTAGACATTAGGTGGACTGCATGATCAATGAGGGCTGCACACGGCATTCAAAATCATTGTGGGCACTGGTTTTGTGGTGTTGGCATCACTTGTCCCCTTGCTTCCACTTGCCTTTGTCTAGAGCTAATGGTTCTAGGGGCTTTGGTTGTGTTGGAGGCTACTTTAGCCATTCTCCTTGATATGAAGATGTTGGTTTCAACCTTGGGGGATTTGACTTGTTGGGTACTGGTTGCTCTTGAAGTAGCACCCAAAGAGAAGCTGCTCTTGTGCTTCGTCTTGGCCTTTGCTATGATCTTGGATTCATGGCAATATGCTTGCCCTAGTGTATCCATGGTGAGAAATTATGATTGCTATAAAGAGCTGGTTATTTAAGCTCTTCTAAGAAATTCTATCATGGTGCAGTGTAATGTCCCCATTTTCGATGTCCTCTTTCAGATTAGTCGGATTCAAATACACACTATTTTTAGTAAGTGCTATTTTTAGCAGGGGATCTGGCACGGAGCTTCAATCTTCTGGAAGCCCTTGTGAACTTATCAGTTTCTCTCCAGCTTGGGTCATGGGCACTATTTACTATTTTTACTACTTTCTAAAAATAGTAAGTCATCTTGGGTAAGCTGGACCTGTCAGAGTTATCTCTCAGCAGTATTTTCAGTTGAGGCTTCAGTTTCTAAGGTTGAAGTATTTAAATATTTGATTTCCCCTTCAAAATTGAACTATTATAAAGTAACTTTATATTTTATTGTTGAGGGTTAAATGGGACATGAAGAGTACCATGGGCGTTTAGTGTGATGACTTAAAAGTCATTTTAAAAGGCAACAAAATCGTTTTTGAATGCTGAATAAGCCTTGGGTGTCCAAGCTAAAGTTGGAGCCAAAAAGTTAGAATAAAATCAAATTAAAGTTACTTTGGCGTGGATTTGACATGGTTTTATGGTTGCTTCATGCTTGGTCGCCCTAATTTGCTGTTGAAGCTTTTAAAAGCTCATTTTGAGGCTTCATTTCTCATGGACGTTTTTGCTGCTTATTGAGATGTTGCTGGTTTTTTGCTAGAAGGTCAGAAAAAGTAAAAACGGAGTTGAGGATGAAAACCCTCAATATCTAAGGATGGTTTCGGTAGTGCAAGACCTGCCCTAGCTGGTAGAGGGGTGGTTTCATTCAAAGATCATCATTAGAGCTTCAAAGTTGTAGGTTACAGTCATGAAGGATGAAGATTTTCGAGCATTTTTTGATGTGGGTTTGTGGTATTTTGGCCTGTGTTGGCTTTCTCTCATTTTGGAGTGTTTTCTTGGAGATTTGGTTGAAGTTTTATCATTTAATGGACATTACAACTTCTGGGTCTGAAACTGGAAAAGTGCAAATATCTCTCAAGTTGTCTGAGATTTTAATATGGGTATGATTGCTGAGTCTTCTCCTAGTGCAGCCGATTCCAAAGAGTATTTATTCACATTTTTTGGAGCTCACATTGATTTTTAAAGGCAAATCGCCCTTGTGCAAGAAGGCACCCTTTTGAGGGTATTTTGGTGGATGCTGGTCGACTTTATCTGGGTCATTTTCAGTGATCTTTGGGTTGCTGTTTAGGTGAATTCTGGGCGACTTTCTTACAATGGATTGAAGGATAAAATTGATGTCTTCTTATGCCGCAAGTTGGTGAAAGTACTACTGCTGCTTGGGCTCGAATTTCGAGGTGTGATGCTTCTTGGACCTTGAAAGCTCTACTCTATGGTGAAAGACATGCTAAGAAGGAGCTTTAGGAATCTGCTTTTAAGAAGCGATTTCCAGGTCTGAGATAGTTCACTGTCTTTTGTATTTCTGATTTATTGAATGTAACATAAAAAATTCTCTGCTATGAATCCCTGAGTTTGCTGTTAGAGACAGCTAGTCCAATATAAATGCAATCCGTCACAGTCTGAGTCTTTATTAACAGTATTGTAAGCTGCTGCAATCATTCTTGGGTAGTGCTATCAGAAAGTCAGCACTTTTACTATCATAGATGTTGCTGGTTAAGGGTTGGTAATTTTCTGTGTTATTATCTTCAAATCAGTCCCTTTTCAATGCTCAGTAAATGATCTTATATGGTGAAGAGATGCTTACCTGAGTGTGCATACTGTTTCAGTTCAGTATGAATGTAGTGTTTCAGTTTAAGTCACAATATTTATGCATTCAATGTCATTATTAATTGCTCCTGTCATATATTCAATGTTCTGGCATAAGGTTGATAAAATATCTATCAAACTGGTTAAACAATCAAAAAAACTTCACACAGCTGGAAAGGCATTTTACAGTTTGGGGTTGATCATTACATGCAGATATAAGGGTAAAATATATTGATGCTCTTTAGCACTTTATTTGTGCTTTGTGTGAATGATGTACATGAATGCGAGAAAGTAATGTAAATTGTTATTCTTGTATAGATTGATTCTTCCATTGGAACAGCTGCTGGAATTTCATGCACTTGTCCTCATAGTACTTTAGAGGATAGTATTCTTCATGAACAGCATTGGCAAATTTCTTCCAAATGTCAATAGATTTAAAACAATGCCCGTGTTTGGGTGCTGTAAGCTTCCCACCAATGTGAGACCCAATTATATCATGAGCTTGCGGAACTAAACAAAAAGAAAAAAATCACTATTCCTCTAGAACATCCTTGTTTAGTTGTTGAACATATGTAATCTTGATCAGGGGAGAGCCAATCGGAGTGGCATGTGTGATGCTGATTTGGTGAGAGCCAAACAGGCTGTTGCTGACTTGAGGAGAGTTAATTATGTTGGCATTGACCTGGGGATGGTCAATGACATGACTTTGATCTAGGGAGAGCTAATCACAATGGCACTGCCTTGGTGTGGCGAATCAGAGTGGCATTGACTGAAGACAGGCAATCAAAGTGACCTTGACTTGGGGATGGAGAAATGGATAGACATTGACTTGGGGATGAATAACTAGAGTGCCAACCCGGGAAGAATCGTTCAGAGTGGTCTTGATATGGGGATGGCCAACTTGAGCTGCCAAAATGTACAAGTGGCTTGGTCTGTGCTTGGATTACCATGAATATTATTTTGTTGGTGACTTACGGTTGATTGATGTGAAAATTTGGTGTTCTTTCTTTTGATAGATATCATTGACTTGCTACATGGCTTCTTCCTCTTTAGCACTTATCTCATCATCCAAACATTACCTTTGAATATGATTTTGTACTGCCCTAGCTTTAGTGATTAAATCCTCTGATAGCAAAGACTTGAAAAATTTGGTATTCCAAATGAGTTTTCATTTTTCACATATTTGAGTTTCCTTGCAAGAATGAAACTTTCATGCTTTCTACTTGCTCTCACTATTCTATAATTAAATCCATAAACTCCATACATTCTAGCCACAACTTCTCAAATTTTAAATGGACAATTCTTTGGCAAGACATTTTCTTATATCCAAAAATCATTGGCCAATGATTGGATTTTCCATTTTGCAAAACGTTAGATTTTAGAATAGAATTTTGATTGGTCCACCCTTTCTTCACCAAAAAATTATCCAGTCACCTTGCTATGAACTTCTTACCCTTCTATCTACTATTCTAGGTATAAAATCCATATGCAAGTTTTGTATTCCATGGTTCCATATCTAAAACAAAATCTTGTAAGTCGTTTAGGTTCTGCCTTTTGATAGAAACTCCTCCTTGCCTTTTAGAGTTATCCAACAATGAGTTGAAATCCTTTATATAACATAATAACTGGACTTTTAGTTGTCTTGATTTGATCCTATGTTAGAAAATACTCAAAATGCTATCTTTGGAGGCTTGTAGAGTGTGTGCCATAAATATTTGTTAGTTGAGAACTTGCAGCTATTAATTTGGAGTTGAAAAGTTATTCAATTCTTTTATGAGGGTATGACTTGAAATAACACCACATTTGGATCCCATAGAATAATCATCCCTTTGAATTGACCTAAGGCTACACCTGCTCCTGCAAAAGTAGCTTTGCTTCAAATTAATTATATAGTTTTGTAATATACCTTTTGATAATGTGTACTCGGAGGAGCTCTTGTTGCAAAGGGAGACATAAAGCAATCTTCTCCATGAGAGCTTCTCCTTGTTAACTCTGCTTTTATGATGGATGTTGATTGGAAAAATTGCACACATCAACCTTATAAGTTAGAAACTGTAATGTCCCCGTTTTGGAGGTAGAAATGATTTAATTAATTTAATTAATTAAGTTGTCCAAATTAATAATTTTTTCTTGTGGATAACTTAGTTGATTATTTTAATTAAAAGTATTAAGTTAATTATTTATAAAGTTATCAAATAAATTAGGTAACTTTATATTTAATTAATTTAATAAAGTGACTTAATAGAATATTGTATCATAAAAGTCACTTAAATAAAATAATGTTATAGAAGCTTCATGAAGGGCTGGAGAAAAAGAATAAATTCAGGAGTTGCCTAAGCTTCTAATCATCTAGATTTGAAATTGATATTTGAAAAGTCATCTTGTGGAGCCAAGGGTTTCTGCAGATTTTTTCTTGATCATAGGAAACAAAAATTTCCTATTGATAGCATAACTGAGGGAGTGAAATATCTCTTGAAGGGTTGCATTGTTGGAGGTGGCATTTCAGTCATTTCACTTGAGCAAAATTAGTGGCCAAGGGCCAATTTTGCATGATACGATTTTGGAGATTGCTGGAGATAGTTTATGCATTGCACTTTCATCATTTGAGCTTTGGAGGCTTTGTTTGCATTATATATTGTTCACCACCAGTTCTGATATCTGTTTTCAGACAATCGCACCAGCTCAGGGAGACCACATATTTCATTCTTGAAGGCTCAATCTCTCAGCAATTGCATCTTCCAGCTTAGGCGCATTTCTTGTGAGGGTCTGGTGATGATTTTATAATGTTTGGTTGGAGGTTTGGAGCTGCAAATTATTTTATATATTTATTCCTTCATCAGACAATGGCTGCTGCTTCTTGAAGGCACGATTTTATTCAAGGAGCTCTATAAAAATTCTAAAAATGTTCCTGAGACTTTGGGAGGCCATAAGAAGACCAAACGCTGCCCTGCAGGAGTCAAAGATTGTGTCAAAAGGGAGAATCGAATCATTATGTGTGGCTGCCATGACATCTCAGAACTGAAGGTTGCCGATGCAGATTTCAATTTGGCTTGGAGAGTCAATACTTGTGCAGGGTTATTGAATGCTACATCAACTATCAACAAGGGCGCCCTCAAATAATCAGGTTCCTCTATTAGATGTTCATAGTATCATTGCATTTAGTCTAGCAGCTGTATGTGTGCATTATACCAGCATTATCATATTTTGTAATCAATGTAAATGCCAAGAGTCTTGGCCATATTTCATGAGCATTTGTATTAGACATTTCATGGCAATTAAAAAGATATAATTTGCTGGTTTTTGTCATTAAGCAATTCTATATCATTTGTAATCAGCTTAGTAGTTTGCATACCAACTGTTTGTTAAAATACCAGTTGGCTGTAGGTGCATTTTTAGAGGTAGAAATCAGATATGAGCATTATAAATGATCATAATAAGTCATTGATGCATTTAAACTATAGCTTAAGCATTGAATTACAAGCATTTGGAACACTTTGAAATCATTTTCAAGTGAGCATATCAGACTGTATCATCAGACCAGCAAGTTAGAAGATTGCAGGTGAATTGTTTGATAATATTCCTTGAGCCAAAAACAGCAAGTTTTACCTCAGATTAGGCAAGGGATATTACAGAAACTAACTCTTTTCTTGAAAGGAGATTAAGCCTCCACAAGGTCTCAAGGTCATTAGGTCTCAATTTTTACAAAACAGCTCAGTGACGATGTGTTTTGTTTTAATCAAGGGGCATGTTTAGAATTCCAGTTAAATAGTTAAGTGGTCAAGTACAAGCTGAAATTAATGGGGGCAAGTCTTAAGATAAACAAGGAAAAAAATCATGTTAACTAGATTAAACCTATCTGACATGTTTCCCTAACAACAAACAAAACCACACAAACCTCCATGGCGCACACCATTTAATTAAAAAAACTGTAAATGAAAGATTGAATTTAAAAAAAAAAAAATTAATTAAAATGCCCGAGTCTGAGGCACAACACTCAGCGAGTTTGCCAAGTCCGGCGAGTCTCGGCGAGTACTCGGCAGCCGAGTCTCTGGGACTCGTTTAGGGTCACCCGCCTCGGGACTCGCGAGTACTCGCCGAGTTTGGGCGAGTCTTGTAACACTGGATAACACAGAGCCATCTTCCTCTTATCTTTACTCTTTTGTTCTCGTTTTTTTAAAGAAAATCTGGTAGAATAGGCTCTAAAGATACTGATGTTTATTTATAGTTCTTTAAAATCTAATGTGTTGCTTGTAATGTAAAGAAAATCTACGTTGGAAATTTTATTTGTATTATTTTGTCTTCATAAAACAATAAAACTACTTAAATCCTAAGTTACCGGTTCGGTTTTGGGTTCGGGTTCGGGTTCGAGAACCCGGTTCGCCGGTTCGGGATTTTTTTTTTTTTGATTTGGGTTCGATTTGGGTTCGTTTTGGGTTCGGTAATACAAAAACATATAAAAATCAGAAATATATACAGATTTGCAGCAGTAATTAAGTTCAGAATACACCACCATATTAATAGTTAAATAACATAGCAAAAATGAAAAATACACCACCATTTTATACTCAAATCATCAAAGTTCAAACATAAAAATGTAAAGTGTTTACAATCAGCCATTAATAATTAATAATTATTGATCATTGATCAATCTGAGTCATATGGGTCATCAAAAAAAGCATCATCATCATCATCATTAGATGCTACATTATGTGTAGAACCACAAATAGCATTAGTTGCACTCGCACAAGCACTGCCACTAGCACTAACACTACCACTCTCATGCTCAGCGGTTGCTTCAGGCTCATAGTCATCATCAATATCAAGTGCAGCTAAGTGACTTGTGGAAGCATCCAAGTCAAGCTGCTCTGGCTCAATATCCCACCTCCTTGTGTCTCCTTCTTTGTAGGAAACTTGCTTGTGTGTAAGGAGGCGCAAGTTTGAATGCACATACACCAAGTCCTCTGCCTTTTTCGAATGTAGCCTATTGCGTTTTATTGAGTGGATGAAGGAGTATGTGCTCCAATTCCTCTCAGAAGAAGATGAACTAGCAACCTATTAAGACCAAATTAAATAGTTAGGAGTTACAAAATTTAAGTTGATTTAACTAAACAAAAATATTAATTAATAATTTAATATAAATATAAATTTAAAATTAAAATTAAAATTACAAAATATAAAACTTATTTGGGATAAAATTTTTATTGCAATAGATTGGAGGTGCCTGTATTCTTGCCCATGGAAGTACCACCAACTATGAGCATCCACCCTAACCTTGTCTCGAACAGCATCAAGATTATGATCAACAGTACCAGAGCATGCAAAAGCCATGAACTCAGCCCTCACTCGATCACGTTGGTCACGATCAGTGAAGAGTCTACGAATTGCTGCCTTGTACCCTTGACCCACTTCAACATCCCTATATGGAGCAACTCTTGTTGAAGTAGAAAGTATCTCTGGACTATAATATTTGGGACTCAATGCAAAAGCAAGAAGATGCAACGGAGTGGTCATTTTGTTCCATCTATCAACAATGATTTCTTGTAGCTCTTTGAAGAACTTTTCTTCGGGATCTTCCTCTTTTGCATTGATGATGATTTTCATCTTCTCAATCATTGAGTCGATACCATCATATACTTCACCCAAACAAGGTCTATCCATGTCAGTGTAACGGATCATGCTCAATATGGGCTCAGTGAAACTGACGAGATACTCAACAAGGTCCCACCAACTATCATCTAGGATCCTTTGCTTGATCCTATTTGCCCTTTCACTGGTAGATTGCCTCCATATGGCCCAATTAGGGCTGATTACCATTGCAGAGAGTGCCTCACGAACCTTTATAAGGCGTCTCAACACAATTGTGTTGGAGGCAAAACGAGTCTCGGCAACCTGTTTGAAAATCAAAATTAAAACTAAAATATAATTTAAATTTACAAAATCAAAATTTAAAATTAACAAAAAATTAAAAAATTAAAAATATTGAGAATTAACTTACCTTCAACAACTCCAATTTTGAGAATTGTCTAAATATTCCTTGTGTCATATGGTGGTTGGTGACAAACATTTGAATGTCTTCGCCCTCAGCATACACCTGTTTGATCCATTCAATTTTGGATCCAATTTTTTGTAGCATTAGATTAAGGGAGTGGACAGCACAAGGTGTCCAAAAAATGTGTGGATACTTCTCCTCAACCAATAACCCAGCAGCCCTACAATTTTTGGCATTATCAGTTACAACTTGCACAACATTTTTATGGCCCACTTCTTCAATAGCTTGGCAAATGATGTTAGCAATAAATGGACCATCCTTCACCTGTCCTTCACAATCCACTGCTCTCAAAAACATTGCCCCTTTAGGGGACACAGCAATAACATTGATCAATGGGCGATTTTTTGCATCTTTCCATCCATCAGAAACGATGGTCACCCCTGTTTCGATCCACGAATCCCTTATGGGCTTCAAAGAGTCTGCTACATGTTTCACCTCTTTCTCCAATAAGGTGCAACGAACCTTCTCAAAACCTGGGCCCTTATACCCCTTTGGAGCCTCATTAATAGATTTCACCATTTTTTGCCAATATGGTGAACGAACAACATTGAATGCCAATCCATTGGCATAGACACATCTTGCTATGTCTTGATCAGCAATCTCTCTTGCCTCATTCTGAAATGAAGCTTCCAACGGTCCCTTAGATCTTTTATTTGAAGAGGGCGTGGTTTGCTCTTGAGGGATGTCCATAAATGGATGGCTTCCTGTAGGTGGAAAATAAGAAGGCGGTGTAGGGGGTTTCATGAAACGAGATCCTTTCTTCAAAGGATGGCTTGTTTTACCACTGGCTGCTCTTTGGTCTGCCTTTTCTTGCTCAGCAATATATTTCAACACTATATTATCTGGAATGCCTTTCTCATCTTCACCTGGACAATTTTTTATGCCTGTTTCAGAGATCCCACACAAGTGCCCTTTCACTCGACTGTATGAGCTTGAATACTGAACATGGCAATGACTACAAATCCAAACATATCCTCCACCACCTGGAAGTTGTTGAACCATTTCTACATATTTCCAAAGGGGAGAGTTTGGGTTTGTTTTGAAACGAGATTGGCTTGAGCCTGAGGAGGTACCGGTTGCCATTGTAATATGGAATACCTAAGGCACAACATATTGAAATTTTGGTATTGATTGATTGAATTTGAAACTAACAGGCTTAATTAATTTCAAAAAATGAAAAAATTGAACATGTGTTATAGACATTTAGAGGAATGAAAAGTAAAACAAAACTAAAACTAAAAAACAAAACAAAAGAGTTGAAGTCCATTTGTTTAAAAAAAATGTAAAAAAAATAATCAAAAAACTTCAAAAAACCTACCTCTTTTGAAGAAATCTTGCTCAATGATCTTCTTGGCAACAAATAGGCACTTGCAAGTGCTTAGGAATAGCAGCACAACCAACTTCGAACAATCTACAATCAACCTTCAAGTCTATTCAAGCTTGTGCAAGCAAAAGAGAAAGTTCAGCAATGGAGGCAAAAAATCCTTTTTTTTCATTCACAAATTGGTAAATGACTATCACTTTACCTATTTCATGTTTTAGAGGCACATATTAGGGTTAGAAAGAATAAAAAAATATTTAAAAGTCAACAAAGACTTAAAAAATTATAAAAAAAAGGTCAAATTCGTGCTTTGAAGTCCGCCTGGGCGCGAAATTCTACCCGGGTTCGAACCCTGGTCGGACCCACAGTCCGGGTTCCGAACCCGGTTCGAACCCACAATGCATTTTTCCGGACCTTGGGCGAATTAGGGCGAACCGGACCCGAATTTCGAACCCGGATCGAACTCGGGCCCCCTAGGGCCGAACCCGGTAACTTAGCTTAAATCTAATAAACATGAATTCCTTGCTTGTTTTCATGAGAGCATTATAAATTAATTATATCTTGTAAATACTATACCTTCAGCTCTTTAAATCTAGTGTATTACTTGCTTGTGAATACATGAAAACATCATTACTAGCAAGTTTGGTGGTTTTGTTTGTTGTTAGGGAAACATGTCAGATAGGTTTAATCTAGTTAACATGATTTTTTTCCTTGTTTATCTTAAGACTTGCCCCTCGACCCCACTGGCGGCGCTGCCCCTTGACCCTGCTAGGGGCACTGCCGCCAGACCCCCGTGAGGGGCACTACCCCTCGACCCCATTGGGGTGTTTCCCCCAAATCCTCATCAAACTATAGGTCTAAGCATGTTATAGGCCAATGATGAATCATGATCATAAAACCTACAAAATACATATCCCCTGTTGCAAATCTTTGCATCTTTCACAGTCAAAGCCATAATCAAGGATTATCTTGTTCCATACGACAACAAAACATGCAGTCTTGAAGGCTACAATAAAATTTTAATAATAAATTCCTCACTTGAATATACATACCAATCATTGAGATGCAAGCAAATATCATGGCTACATCATCATCTAGGACCTATCTTAGACACTAGCGCATGACTTGTCGTGATGTTGGGATGAGTAATCCAAGCTCTTCTGAGCCATAGACTTATATTTTTAGTTTTGATATTTGTTTTGATGCCATGGATTTCATATTCCATGAGTTTTGTATACATTTGACAATATTTATATATCTGAATGTGTTATTTCCTTCAGCTAAAATTTGCGTTTATACTTATGTGATCGATAGATGTTTGTGTATAGGATCATAGTAGTTTCTAGTTCATGATATTATTGTGTATTTGAGGTTTATCTACTAAAGGGTGCATGAAACAAGCTTTAAATCCTTAAAAATCTCTAAATTTCTTGGGTTTTTCTATTTGCCGAGTCTTGGGCGAGTCTGGGCTCCGAGTCCAAGTCCGAGTCAAAAATCGGTTTGCCGAGTCCGAGGCGAGTCCGAGTCTTGTAACTATGGTGTTATCTCAGGAAATTAGCTTGTGAAATAGGATGAAACACAATTAGTAGTAAATCAATATCCATTTCATCTGCAGGTGCACAACTGGAACACAAGATGGTGCTGCCTGCAAATAATTGATCAATCACAGGGGTCTCAGGCAAGCATCCAGCATATGCACATGCAGGATGAAGGTCTAATCACCAGCAATTGACAGTAAAATTGATGAAGTCAAACTTTATATTCAATAAAATCCGTTTATAGAATCCTGCAGCTCACAAGAAAAGCTTACAAGAATGCAGGCTAACAGAAAATTCAAGTTTTAAAACATACTCAAACTATTACAGAGCTGCTACTGCAGCAAGAAAAGAGAAAAAAATATCTATATGTTCTCACACCATCTTTTTCTATAGATCTATCCCTCTTACATAAATCTATCTCTAAATTCTCATGTGTTTTATTTTATGATTTATCTACTTCTATGATAATCCCTATCTATATGCCTATCCACACAGGTGTCTATCTGTCTATATATTTATTTCCTTATATCCATCTATTTAACAAATTCAATACCATTTAATATGTCTTCCTATCCCTATGCCCCTATCTCTACGTATAAATATATCTATTTATTTTTCTATGTCTATCTATACCATGGCGTCTATAGCTTTATTACATAAGATTATCTACCTTCTTAGAGAAAGTGGCACGAATCTTTTTTGAAGAATAGGCCAAAATAAAATTGGATACAAAGGATCCACTTTGGATAAATTCCGAACATTACAAATCGCCTCTTAATTTGAGAGACAAATTAATGCATAGATCCATGCATTGGAGCCCAACGCCAAAGAGTTGGAAGGCCAAATCATGCCCAATTCATCAAAATATCTCCTGAATTCATGCAATTTGTATTCTTGGCATTTGATGTTGAGCTGCTCATGAATTAATAACACATATGTTGGACAAAACTGGCCGCACCTTTGAAAATTTGCTTATCTACCTGGGCATGGAGTGTATGCATCTACCCATGAGCCTAGTATGATTGACGTCATGGCTTGAAAAGCTTTTCACAATTGAAAAATCAAACATTGTTCTTGAAGAAATTTTATTTTTATTTTATTTTTTAGTAAAGCACAGATATCTGGATTTAAGATGCATTTGGGTTCTAAATTTACTTTGTAGTTCTCTGAATTGTGGATAGTCATGAGATTTTGAGTCTAGGGGACTGTTATATGATTTGTTCTGTGTTACGAGGAATTTAGGGAAAGGCTACACAGTGGCAGGATAAACAAAGTGATATTGGGCATATGCATATGTAATAATCTGGATGCAAAGAAAGACTAGATGCAGGTTCACTCACTTGTCAGGTTTGGATCTAACTGTGCAGACAAAATATAAAACCTACCAAGGATTGCAACCAAAATAATGGAAGACACAATCTTGGAAGAAGAAATACTAATGTGGAAAATAAAACAACTAAATGCGATAATGCAGGGATAATTTGAGAATCAAAATTGAATGTCTGTGATTGATTATTACCACAACTCACTAATTGAGCCAAAATAAACAAAGGGACATGTGTGGGGTCCAGATAGAATGCTGCTAGCTTGGAAGCCAAAAGGGGCCCCCATTGGGTGCATTGTGCAAGCAACAAGAATAGTGTTAGATGCTGATGTTTGTTGTTGCTGATTATTTTTATTTGACTTTTATTGTTTGTAGCCATTTTGGTTTTGGTTGCTGGTCTTGGATTTTGTGCAGAGACTATCTGGTGACTGGTTGTGGGAAAAGTGAATAAGGTAAGATAAAAGTTTCTAGACTTTAAACATGTCTAAGTGTAAAAAAGGGTGCATAAGACAAATGTTGACTTTTATCAAACCTTTTATCTAAAATTTTAATGAATGATATTTGAGATGCTTTAGACACTAGAATAAACAGGTTTATATAAAATGGGTTTGGGGAATGCATGTCAGGACTAGGTGTGTTTTACACCTTGCAAGTCCTAGGAATAATATTGGAATATTAATTCTGGGATGCTAGCTAGACATATTATCATTCCACGTAATATTGTGAAAAGTTGACATACAACTCTTTTGGAATGTGACATTCTCGTGTGAGAGTTTACAAATGTTGTAACTCATCTCTGCACAGTTAGAAGTTGTATGAGCATCTATGGCATATTGTAAGAGTGTTAAAATGGTTGACTAGTCCTTGAAAATGATGCTCCATATTGGGGAGCTGAAGGGTCACAAAGTCTCATAAGGAATATTTGAATGCATGATCATCTTGGAGAGGTGGATGGTTCATGCAAGTAACTCCCTCACACATGTTGAGTATTGTGACGAGTGGTTATTGGGCTCTTAAATGGTTTTAAATACCACTGATGGTATTATTCAAGCCTAAATTCTATAGATTGAAGACTTGGGTGAGTAGTTTTACAATCACAAGCTGGATGCGTAGTGTGGGCTGTTTGTATGCTTTGAGAAGGATGA
Source organism: Sequoiadendron giganteum (assembly GCA_007115665.2). Taxonomy (NCBI): domain Eukaryota; kingdom Viridiplantae; phylum Streptophyta; class Pinopsida; order Cupressales; family Cupressaceae; genus Sequoiadendron; species Sequoiadendron giganteum. Next base: position 136,616,890 of record CM021101.1, read on the forward strand.
GATTGCTGCTGTATAAGACATTTGGATCAGTGGATTGTATTTGCAATCTTGTTCTAAGATTAATGAAGCGCCCTCTCTCTCTGGGGTTGGGTTTTGTCCTGAAAGGGGTTGGGTCTTATTAACTGTTGCTTATAACATCATTTTCAGTTTGATAGCTTTTCTATTTCCGAGTTATGTCAGTCTCTAGGACCAGATTTAAGATATATTTTATCTTTTATGCTACTTGTCAAAGTGTTTAACCCCTGGTTTCAACATTTAGTATTAGAGCTTGTGTTGGATTGGTTCTGCGTGGGAACAAATGGCTTCTTTGGAGTGGGAGCATTTTATTTTTTGTTGTAGGTCTGATCTGAAAATCAGATTTAATGGCGAGAGTTTAGATAGAGAAGTTTACAACATTTGACATCTTCCTCTATCCTAGTCTAGTGAAAACTTGGGGAGAGGTTCTAATCTTTGCACACCGTTATAGTCTAGTGAAAACTTGAGGAGAAGTTCTAATCAATGATATTATGATAGTGATAAAGATAATTTTCCAAGTTGTCGATTCTAGTCTTCACTCCCAAATCCCCTCATTGTAATCAAATTTCTTATATGAGAAGAGATCCCAATAAATAGTGGGGGTCTAGGAGTGGAGATCTCAATTGCATTGAGGGGTGGTGCCCCTGGTAGGGGTTTTGGGGCAGCCCCTCATGGGGGTCTGGGGGCAATGCCCCCAATGGTGTCAAGGGGCAATACTCCTACCACCGAGCCCAAATTCTGTTCTTTGAAACCACATAAAACTTTTTGTCGCAAACCATTTCACAATTTTCTCTCTTAAGGGAGAAATTAGGTATTTGGCACTTTTTTTGTGAAAATATTTGCTCTCCAAGTGGTATGTGAGGAAGTGCGAGGTGCATTCATGCATTTATAGGGCAAAATCATGAGTTTTTTGACTATTTTTTCGTTTTTTTGTTTTGTTTCACATTTTTTATGTATTTGGTGAGTTTTTTTATGAAACTCGCTGATTTTTTGGCAAGTACTCACCAAAAAATCGGTGAGTACTTGCCAAAAACTCGATCTATTTTTTTGGCGAGTTAACACTGCAAAAACTTGCAAGAATTTTGACTTGGTGAGTTTTCATCAACTTGCCGAGTTTTTGGCGAGTCTGCCAACTATGATATATTATCAACAATAATGATAAACCTTATTATTGTTAATACTACATAAGTATTTTTGGACGATTGGTTGGTTCCATGAATGATACAAAGTATTGCTTTCCCTATTCATTATGGTATCAGTGCAAGTACTTGATCTTGTGCATGGATTTGCCAAAATGGGAAGCCGTTGTGGAGAATGAGATCAAAACACCAAGCAGAAAATTCATGCCCAATGAAGTTGACGTGAAGGAATGTGGACTTGAAGGAACATCCATTCCTAGATCATTTATTCATATATGTGATAAGAAGGCACTGCTCATAGACCAAAAAAAAAAAAGTTACTGCTCCCAGGAAACATTGCTCATAGAAAACAACCTTGGTGATGTTGTATCAGACAAAACACAACAACTTGGTATTTCTTAGATTTGAACCAGAAATCACAAATGGCACCATGGTTTTTATTCAAGTGTGTAAGTTAAAATGAAGAAAAGGACATGGAGTTGGTCATTATAAAAATGTATGTAGCAAAGGATGTGAGGAGGAGGTGACAGTCATCAATGATATCTATGCTCCACGGGGTTTCGGGGACAGCAAGAACCCGGTATAGCGGGATGGGTTTCTGGTACGGGGGTACTTTTGGGTCATTTTTAAGGGGACGACATGGGACGACTGATAAAAAAAATAGGGAAATTTTTAAAAATATAGAGAAATTTCAAATGTTCATAGCATAACATTGATAAAACATTCATTCTAGACATTGTATAAGCTTATTATATATTGTAAATGTAATAAAATCTGTTCACTAAAAGATCCTAATACCTAAGAGCAAAACTAAGTTTGAATTTCTATGTAAAAACAATTATAAGTCAAAATGAAATTTCTAGAATTTTCTCTAATTGCGATTTCTAGATTTTTCTTATTTAAATGTGAATGTGCTGATTGCAGAACATTATCTGATTTCTATGTTTGCATATCAATGAAGAAACTCCTATTTGTATGTGGAGAGGCCTGCCTCCAAGGGATGCGTCCCTTTGGGCGTGCGGGCTTTCTCTACAGCCGATTACCATTTGTTATGTATACATTAACACGTACACACCCTTCTACAAGATGGCGGATGTCTTAAGAGGATTCCGATTTCAAATAAATGCAGAATATAAAATCACGGGAATGATCGAATTTATATGAATGCTCATAATTTCGATTTTAAATGTTTCCTTTAGAAATATCATAACATGAATGATAATTTCGATCACTAATGAATGACAATGATACTTGCATCACTGTCATTCATATATGACCGAAGCTATCATCCATTAACACTCCCTCTTAGCTAGGGAAGATATTTCAAATTAAATAAGTTAAGATATCACCTTCACACGTGATATGATATGTTTTCTCAAAGTTGTCAAGTCACATGACATTCTTCATAACACATCTTCATTATTTCAACACTCCCTCTTTAACTAGGAAGAATAACTTCCAAAAGTGATATCACCTAACTCATGATAACAGAAGATATGATATGCTTCTGAAAGTGTCAAGTCACATGACATTCTCCATACACATCTTCATTATGGTATGTGCACTGACATCAAGTCACATGATGTCTACCATAATTCATGGTATATCCACGGATATAATCATCCACCATGATTATCTCTTACGGATCACAATGACCTTCAGATATCAAGTCTCATGATATCCATCAAGGTGTCCAAGAGATACTATCATGACATGTCCACAGATATCAAGTCATATGATATCTATCATGATAGTTCATCATTGTAGAGTCGTCACTTTACAATGTCAAATACAAGTGTTCATTATCAGAAAGATCGTCACCTTTCGATAATGTACACAGGGGGAGTAGGCCCATAAAGTCATGGAGTCACACACATGACAAAAGAGTTTACACATTAAACATCTTTATATATTAGTACAATTTATAAACAATTTGTATTTCAAACATAAATAACAAATTACATTTCAACCATACCAAGTTTCTTCCTGAAGTGCTCTACCTTGATCCGGGAGAGAGGCTTGGTGAGAATGTCTGCAGTTTGATCATTTGTACTAATATACTCCAACTGAATCACTTTCCTTTCCACCATATCTCTCACATAATGATAGGGGATCTCAATGTGTTTAGATCTGTCATGAAAGACAGGATTCACAGAGAGCTTTATACAACTCTGATTATCACAATGAATAATCGTAGGATTCAAGGGCTCACCAAAGAGTCCCACAAGCAATTTACGAAGCCACACTGCTTCTCTTGCTCCCATTGAGGCTGCAATATATTCAGCTTCTATTGAGCTCTGTGCAACTGACGATTGTTTTCTGCAAATCCAGGAGATCATAGTTGATCCCAAACTGAAGCAACATCCTGATGTGCTCTTTCGGTCAATTACACTTCCAACCCAATCTGAATCTGAGTACCCATGTAGATCTAGTGGATCATTCTTGTAATGAAGCCCATATCCAATGGTGCCTTGAAGATATCTAAAAATATGTTTTACAGCCATCAAGTGAATTTCCTTGGGTTCACACATGAACTGGTTGAGGGCATTTACAGCATAGCAAATATCAGGTTTGGTGTTAACTAGATACATCAAGGATCTAATCATCTGTTTGTAAAGGGTCGGATTTGCACATTTGGATTCTGCTGCTGCTTCTTTCAATTTGTGAAGGTTGGTTTCCATGGGTGTAGACATCGGTCTACAGTCCAACATTCCAAATCTTTTCAGAATGTCGATAGTATACTTCCCTTGATTTAGTATAATACCTTCTAATTTCTGCCATACTTCCAAACCGAGGAAGTAGTGTAGAATACTCAAGTCTTTCATGTCAAATTCAGAGATTAGATCTTGTTTCCCTTGAGCAATGAGGTGATCTTCTCTTGTTATCAGCAGGTCATCAACATATAAAATAATTATAAGCATATCACCTTTGATTACCTTGAAGTAGAGATTGGAGTCAGCATCATTCTTGGAAAATCCTAATCCCAGGAGATAGCTGTCAATTCTTTCATACCAAACCCTGGGAGCCTGTTTAAGTCCATAGAGAGCTTTCTTCAGCCTGCACACATGTGAGCTAGATTTATGTATTACAAAACCTTTAGGCTGTTCCAGATAGACTTCCTCTTCAATGGTTCCATTCAGGAAGGCAATTTTCACATCCATTTGATGGATCTTCCATCCTTTAGCTGCTGCAATGGCTAATACTGTTCTCACTGATGTATAACGGGCAACAGGTGCAAATTTTTCTTCGTAATCAATGCCTTCCTTTTGAGGAAAATCCCTAGCCACGAAACGTGCTTTATGTTTTTCTATACTGCCATCAACAGCATGCTTGATTTTGAAGAGCCATTTAGAAGAAACAACAAATTTCTCTTTTGGTCTAGGCACTATGTCCCATACATCATTCTTTAGTATGGATTGATACTCCTCTGTCATTGCATCCTTCCAGGCTTGATGTCTGACAACTTCTGTAACACTGGCAGGTTCAAAGTTTATGATGTTGTTCATTAAGGCAACATAGCTAGAGAATCGTTAGGGTCTTTTACTCTCCCTGAATGTTCCTTTAGGTGTTGCATGATCCTCTGCTTCTTTGATCATCTTCTTTGCTAAAAGTGGTCTTTTTCTGCTGATGTCATTTGTGTCCTCATTTGAAGTGGTAGGAGGTTCAAGTGGCATTTCTTTAGGATGCTCCCTCTGAATCTCAAGAGTAGGTTCCATTTCAGGTATTCTAGGGAAATAGGTTTCTGTCTCACTAGTACTTCTTGCCCTTTTGAATGCAATGTCTTCTTCAAAGATGACATCTTTGCTCAACTCAATTTGTTTCTGCCCGGGTATGAATATTCTGTAAGCTTTGGAGGTTTCACTATAACCCACAAATACTCCCTTCTTTCCAGAAGGTTCTAGTTTGGATCTCTTCTCTTTGGGTACATGAATATAGACAGGACAACCAAAAATCCTAAGATGGCTAATGTCAGGTTTTATGCTGGTAAAGGCTTCTTCAGGAGTTTTGTTATCAAGATGAGAATGAGGACATCTATTTTGGATATAGACAGCAGTCCTATAGGCTTCTGCCCAGAAAGATGTTTCAATGTTTTGGTCTAGCAACATTGCTTTAGCAGCTTCTACAATGGTTCTATTTTTTCTCTCAGCAACCCCATTCTGTTGAGGATTGTAGGCGACAGTGATTTCCCTCTTAATTCCGGCACTCATGCAAAATTCTTTAAAGATCTCAGAGGTATATTCTTTTCCATTGTCTGTCTTTAAGGTTTTTATTTTCTTTCCGAAGAAGTTTTCAGTGAGGGCTTTAAACTCTTCGAACCTTTTGAGGATTTCTATTGACTCTTTGCATTTAAGGAAATAGATCCAGGTTTTCCTAGAGAAGTCATCTACAAATATAACATAGTATAGGAATCCTACTTTAGAAGGTATAGACATGGGTCCACAAAGATCAGAGTGAACTAGTTCTAATACATTAAGGGTTTTACTTAAGCTATTCTGGAAGGATCCTTTAGTATTCTTTCCTAGGGCACAACCTTTACAAGTTCCCTCATGAGATAGTTTTAGCTTGGGTAGGCCTGTAACAAGTTTTTCCATAGAAGGTAGGGCACGAAAATGAAGGTGACCTAGCCTTCTATGCCAGATTTCATTCGAATCAATAGTGTCAACGGTAAGGGCTTGTTTAACCTCAGTGCAAAGTTTGTAAAGGTACCCTTGTCTTATGCCTATAGTATGTGCTTTCTTGATAGTTGAGTTTTTAGGCCATAGTAGAACTTTTCCATCTATGAATGTAACTCTGTAGCCATTGTCTTCAAGGGCAGAGATGGATATAAGATTTCTCTTAATTCCAGGTACAAATAGGACTCCAGTGAGTTGTAGAGAAATCCCAAATTTCAACTTGATAGAGCATGTTCCAACCCCTTTTACAGGGTATGTAGAATCATCCCCGATGGTTACTTCTTCATCAATTTTTTCAGTCATGGAGTCTAGGTGTTCTCTGAACCCTGTGATGTGTCTGGATGAACCACTATCAATTACCCAATTTTGAGTGTTGTCAGATACTTGATTAGAAAGGGCTGTGTAGAACACAAGGTTCTCAGTTTTCTTAGGTTCAGCCATTGGTTCCCTAATAGTTTCTCTCATAAGTGATACTAGTTTATCTGCACTTGTGAGATGATTTTTAAATCTGATCACAATAGACATTATGAAGAATGTGATGTGAATTCGATTTAGAAAATACGAATTTCTTTTTAGCAATCTGATTTTAGATTTGATTTGGATTCGCACAACGTGGCTCTGATACCATGTAAATGTAATCAAATCTGTTCACTAAAAGATCCGAATACCTAAGAGCAAAACTAAGTTCGAATTTCTGTGTAAAAACAATTATAAGTCAAAATGAAATTTCCAGAATTTTCTCTAACTGTGATTTCCAGATTTTTCTTATTTAAATGTGAATGTGCTGATTGCAGAACATTATCTGATTTCTATGTTTGCATATCAATGAAGGAACTCCTATATGTATATGGAGAGGCCTGCCTCCAAGGGATGCGTCCCTTTGGGTGCACGGGCTTTCTCTACAGCCGATTACCATTTGTTATGTATACATTAACACGTATACACCCTTCTACATGATGGCAGATGTCTTAAGAGGATTCCGATTTCAAATAAATGCAGAATATAAAATCACGGCAATGATCGAATTTATATGAATGCTCATAATTTCGATTTTAAATGTTTCCTTTAGAAATATCATAACATGAATGATAATTTCAATCACTTATGAATGACAATGATACTTGCATCACTGTCATTCATATCTGACCGAAGCTATCATCCATTAACATATATCATTAGACTTGAATTGAGATTTCACATGAGAATCGACAAACAAATTAACAGAATTCAAATGCTTTTCATTATCAATTTGCATACATATCATATAAGAGTCTGAAAATTATAACCAAAATGTCTAAAGGCTACAAGTCTTGACTATGAAATGACATGATAAACATAAAACTAAGAAAATATATCACTGTCCAGTGTCCCTAATCAGCAAATAGAAGGATCTTGCCTCAACCAATGGAACTCCAACCAATCCCTCCTGTGCATCCTCATCCTCAATCTACATAGCATCTTTGGGATTAACATCCCATCGTAAGGTTGGAGTCTGACAATACTCACTAGACTGGCGATCCTGTAGCCGCAAAGCACTGTGTACTACCACCAACTTCTTCGATCGTCTAGAAGTAAGGCAGTTCCTCTTGACTGATTAGATGAAGCTATATGTGGACCAATTCCTCTCAGCAGTAGAAGAACTGGCAACCTGTGAAAGAAGACGAACGACAAGTAATTTCAACTCTGGTGCATCCTTCCCATGCCACGTCCACCATCCAACAGGGTTGGTTTGAGCCAATGTAGCTCTATCCATCCTCGCCTTTGGTGGACCATTCGTTATCATGAGAGATGGGTTCTTGTGAATCACTACTCATGAATCATGGGTCAATGAGTTTGACTCGAAAACTACACGGTTGAATCCTGATAGCAATATCATAATTTGACACGCTGTGGAAGAAACCTCCTACTTATCAATTGATGAGCTAAAGGGGCTCTATAATGAATGGTTCATAAGGCACAACACTTGCTGAAGGTTTTGCAAATGGGGTAGCAAGCTAAGTGGGCTTAACCTTGGGGGAAACTCTGTAGTTAAGCGCGCTTGAGTTGGAGCAGTATTGGGATGGGTGACCTCCCGGGACGGACCAATGCTTCACCTCTGTGAGCATCACCTAGATGCAATGAGTGCTAAGTGGACCATTCATTATCATGAGAGATGGGTTCTTGTGAACCACTACTCATGTATCATGGGTCAATGAGTTTGACTCGAAAACTACATGGTTGAATCCTAATAGCAATATCATAATTTGACACGCTGTGGAAGAAACCTCCTACTTATCAATTTAATAATTTTTTTTAATTTTTAAATGATGTCTCACATTCCAAATCAAAAATAAGAAAGAAAGAAAATCAAAATGTGAATTTGTGATCAATACTTGCACAAAATTAGAGGCTCCAACCTCCTTTATAGCATCTCTCAAAATCTGAAATTGGAAGGTTGCATCCTTCCTTTTTCCTGAACAATCTATAGCTCTAAGAAAATAAGAGCGTGCTGTACTAGTCACAATAAGATTGATGAGTGGCCGATGTTTGATATTGGTCCACCCATCCATGACTATGGAGCAGCCATCTATCAACCATGTTTGTCTCATATCCTCCATCAAAATACTCACCTTGGAGTACTCTTTATCAAGTAGAGTGGTGCGTAGCTTAGTTTCTCCAGGTGGAACATATGAGGGACCAGCAACTATTATATCTTTGCACATTTTTTTAAAATATGGTGAACGCGAGACATGAAATGGTATGGCAGTACCATAAAAAAACTTGGCAATAGAGGAATCAACCCCATCTTTTACTGTAACATTAAACATATCAGCAACATGCATACTTTTTTTCTTTCCTCTAGTAGAATCCTCCCCCACATGAGATTGAGAAGCTGAAACAACATCCACTTATGGTGTAGTCATTCCCATACTAGGCTGCAAAATCTCAATTGAAACCCCTTTGTTTAATGCCTCCCCCTCCATATGCAATCTAGTTGCCTCAATTTTTTCTTCTTGTGTTATTTTTCTACACCCCTTGACCACCAATCCACAAAAGATGGCAATAAACTCTCGTATAGCTGCCATAGTATTGTTTGTGGCACAAATGACACTCCCATAATCTACTACCCCCCAAATTTTTATTTTTATTTTTATCAACTCTTGTTGCAAATTGTAGTAGAGGCTTTTTGGGGTTAAATGGGCCTTTTGCCCATTTTTTGAGGGTTTCAAATGGACATTCAAATCAGTTTGAACTTGCTGACGCTACTCCACTCCCACTCTCTGAACACCCCCCAATGTTTGCATTTGCACTATTTCTAGGTCTATTTCTTGTTCTTTGAGTTTGAGTTCTTTCTTGCATTTGAATTTCAATATCATGATCATCACTTTCACTATCATTGCTGCTACTCATGATTGTTTCTTAAATTCAAAGAGCTGCAAGTTGAAAAAAAATAAAAAATATACCCACAATGCCCTTCTTATGTGTTGAAAAACTTAAAAAAATCTTGCAAAAAATAAAAAGAAATAGCAAATACAAAAAAATGATGAAAAACATACCTCTAATATGCTGAAATGATGACATAAGTTCCTCTCCAACTTGCTGTTTTCTCCTTCACTCAATTGCTCCTCTTTTGCTTTCCTTCACTTCACAATGGAAAAGTAAAAATGAGTTAACTTTTTCTCATTTTGGAGCTTAAATGTCACTTACATTAGGTCAAGTGTGATGGGGTGTCCCTTGTGGGCCCACCCATAGCTTTATTTTTATAAAAAAACTCTGACTTTTAAAAAAAAAAGCCTTTTTTTTTGCTGGGCCGTAGGGTACTGCTAGCCGTACCCGGTATGGTCGGGGTACGACTAGCTAGTATCGGGTACTGCTAGCAGTACCCAAGTCCCCTATTTTCTGGCAAAAAGTCCCCTAAAAGTACTCGAGTCCTCGTTTTTTTGGCAAACCGTCCCTTAGAAGTACTGGGTACTTGGAGGGAAAAGGGGCACGGCCAGGGTACATTTCCTAGCCGTACCTGCGTCCCCGTTTCGTACTCGGTACGAGAAATAGGTAAAAACCATAGGGGACCCGTCCCTGTGGAGCATAGATGATATTCAAAGGTGCACTCACATGCATGGTTAACTAGCTAGAACCTGATGCCATTCTATATCATCTCAGTGCAAACAAACAAATACCAAGTTGCAGAGCATGAAAAGTTATAAAGTGCGATGAAATAATCTACAGTTTCCCACATTTAAAACATTTTGGAAGACATTTAATGTTTGAATAAAATGGATGTGCAGTTGAAAAATAAATTGTTAATAAGTGCATAACATATATAGTTTAGAAAGGGCAAAACTATATTAATTTGATTTATTGCACTTAGAAACTTTTATTTTTGGAGCAAAATAATTTACAGTTTTTTGCAACAATATAAGCCATTTATTTGTTATGTTTTGCCAAACAAGTAGTATTTGTTATAAATAGTGTCTTATTCTCATTTATGGTTAATGACATTGTGTTGAATTACTGCATTCAACACCTAATAATTGCAACAATGTATGTGGTATTGACCCTAGATATTGTTGGGTAGAAATAAGGGTACATAAAATTGTTTGCAAATTTTTCTCTCCATTCATTACCAATTCGCCTCTATTGTTAGATGTAAATTTTTATAATAAGAAATTATAAGTTTATTGGGAAGTTACACCTATGTACAAGGATTTTTTTTGTAAGAAGGTGTCATTTATAGGGAAAATCTCTTTTTTGTATTACTTCAGTACTGTGTGCTGTTTTCTTTCACATACCTTAGGCTCTCTCTTACATACAATTGTGTATATATAGAGGACTAACTTCTTCCATGGATTGATGGGTATATCAGAAGGGCGGGTATATAGAAAGGGCAGCCTTTTTGGAGAAATAAGGAACCCTCATATTAAAAAAATATGGCTTCAAATGCTTCAAAAATCATGCTTCTAGACTCTTAGTTATTGAGAGGTGACAACTATTCAGCTTTGAAAACTAAGGCCCAAACTCATGTTGAGATTGAAATCTTGTTGGATATTGTTGCTAAAACAATCACCAAACCAACAATAGTTGTAGATGAGTAGAAAATGTTTGATAAGGCCAAAGTGGTCATCTTGTTTTGTGGTTAGGGTGACTCGACTCGGGACTCGGGGACTTAGGCTCGGCGCAGACTTGGCAAAATGAAAAAAAGTTGAAAAAACCCTAGAAATTTAGAGATTTTTAAGGATTTAAAACTTGTTTCAAGGACCCTTTATTGAATACAACTCAAATAAAAGCAAATTTGATCACATACACATGTATACAACGATCACATAAGTATAAAGTACACAAATTGTAGTTGCGCTGCTGAAGGAAATAGCATACTTAGATATATAAAATTAGTCAAATGTATACAAAACTCATGGAATATGAAATCCATAACATCAAATGTTCCATACAAATATGAAATATCAAAACAATAGCTATAAGTCTATGTCTCTATGGCATAGTGGAGCCAACATCCTTCCTACGAAGGCGTCTAAGGGTTCTGGATGATGAAAAGTTACATAAGTATCGTAAAATGAAAAGTTTTAAGTTTTTAACTTTAAATTTGAATTCGATAATGAGATACATCTAGATTCTAAAATAATAAAATTTAAATATAAATTTTAAAACAATTAAACGAAAAAGAATTACCTGGCTACATGGAAGGGAATGGTGCAGTAGTACTAAAAGTCTGCAATTGTCTTTTATGCTGCATCATGTGCGTCCTTGTTCCAACTCATGCTCTCAAGCGACGGTTGGGAACCAGGAGTAGTGCGTGGTACAAAATATGAGTCCATGACATCAAATGTTCCAAACAAATATGAAATATCAAAACAATAATTACAAGTCTATGGCTCAAAGGAGTTTGCATCCTTCCTACAAAGGCATCTAAGGTGGGTCCTAGATGATGTAGCAATTGCAGCCATAGTCTCTACCTGTGACTCCATGCGACCCTCACCAACATTAGTTTTGGATGTGTTTGCTCATGCTTTAGCCTCCTCCTCTGCCATGGCTATAGCCTCAACCTCTCTATCTACCCAGTCAACCCAATGAAGGTCCTCATCACTAGCACAAGTATACATCGATCATATAAGTATAACTATAAACATGAATTGTAATTGAGTTGCTCAAGCAAATAGCACACTTAGATATATAGTCAAAGACTCAAATGTATACTAAACTCATGGAATATGAAATCCATGTCATCAAATGTTCCAAACAAATATGACATATCAAAAGATTCAAAACAATAACTAGAAGTCTATGGCTCAAAAGAGCCTACATCTTTCCTATGAATGTGTCTAAGATAGGTCTTGGATGATGTAGTAGCCATAATCTCAAGTATCAGGGAAATCGCCCTAATGGGGTTGAGAGGTAGTGTCCTTTGTGGGGGTTTAGGCGTAGTGCCTCTAGTTGGGTCAACACCCCTCGCGGGGGTTTGGGGGCAGTTCCCCCAGTGGGGTTAAGGGGCAACGCCCCTTGTGGGGGTTTGGGGTCAAGGGGCAACGCCCCTTGTGGGGTCTTGAGGCAGTGCCCTGCGCACGCTCCCTGTCGCGATACAAGGTGGGGTCGAGGGGCAGTGCCCCCGCCACCTAGCCCAAATTAAGACTTCGAAAACCATACAAACCTCCATGGTGTACATCATTTTGCATTCACAATAAGTAAAATAAATAAAAAAATAAAAATACATGTATTGTTTTGCACTTTTGTCGAGTCTTGCTGACGGGACTCGCCTGGATTCGGGGAGTCTACCAGACTCGGCAAGTCCAGCCAGGACTCGGTAGGACTCGACTGAGTTCGAGTCCAAGCCCCCAGGACTCGGCCAAGGTGACTCGACTCGGGACTCGCCGATTCCTGGCGAGTTTGGGCGAGTCTCGTTACAATGGTTTTGACCTCACATCAGAATTGTAATGACAACTAAAGAGGCTTGGAATTGCTTCAAAATAGTCTATAAATAAAAAAACTAAAATTAGATCCTTCATTTGTAGAGTCAATTACATTGCCTAAACATGCAAAATGGTGATAAGTTGGAGAGTTTCTTTACAAGTGGTGTAAAATTAATGACATCATTGCCAATGTTAAGGGAAACTATGTTAGATGACTCTCTTCTACCCATTGTCTTGAGAGCAGTTCCCTCTACCTTTTGAGTGTTTGCCACTTCAAGATGCATTGGTTATTTTACCCTAATTTCTTTGAAATGTCATCAATGTTGATGGTGTTCCATTCCTTAATTTGTTTCTAAAGATATCACATTTTCTTTCCATAGATGTTATTCTTTTTGGGTATTACCTATCGAGATACAAATACAAAAATTTGTACTGGTATTGATATAGATACAATATTTTTTCGAGACCCTAGAATAAGATACAATGTGTGTGATTATATATATGTAGTTGGTGCCGTTTTTAACTTAATTTCTCCTCCATATGTTTCAATTTTAATTCTCTTTTCCATGTCTTACATTTTCATTTTATGCACCATATTTGTGTTGCTTTATTCTTTACTATATATTGGTGTCCATACCAAACCTTTGAGCATATCATTTTTAACCAATCTAATTTGGACTATTAGTTTGCATTTCTCTCTTGTAACAACATTGCTTGAACTTGATGCAGGTTTTGAATTTTCAGCTTTTTCTTCTTGATCCCAAATGATTCCTTAACTTACTGATTCTTTTTTCTTTCTTCAAGTGATCTTCATATACTCCAACAAATATTGGATCTCATAAAATAATACTTTACCTTGAGGGAAATAGAAGTTGTAGGCTGTCCTATTTGTACTATAACCTGTAAATATACATGCTTCACTCATTGCATTTACTTTTTTTCCTTTTATCATTGTTAGGAAAGGTGTCTCAATCTTTCTCTTATTTATAAGAATACAAAATATGCAATTTTTGGGCTATAAAATAGAAAAATCTCATTTTTTTGGGGTATAGAAGTCGTTTTGGTCAAAATAAATATTTTGGATTGTTAGGCAGCGGTTCTTGGATGCCTAACATGTAGATCTCTTCAAACTCTACAATTTAAAAAAAGGGGGCCCAAATGACCTTTTGGATTAAAAGTTATGGTTTCTAGAATTTGGGCCTCTAACATAAGAAATGTAAAAACATCTATGACACATAAAAGAACTGTGAGAGGGAGTTACACTTGTCGACCAACTTATGCCACGTGTAATGATGCATCATAAGCCATCTTTGAATGGAGATAATGGAGTGTCCAAGTTGGTGAGTGGATTATGGTGAACTTATGGGAAGTGGAAGGAATATGCTATTTTTAGATTGTGGAATCATCTTAGGATTTGGGTGTTTGGGACTTTTAACTAGGGATTTGGGTGCCACATTTTGGGTGTTTTTTAGCTCATGGTTTCCCAATTACCATTTGATTGTTTCATGTATTTTCTCTCCTATTTATTTGATGCTTGAGATGGAGGTTTTGATAGTGAGTTTTATAGGTACTCACATGCTTTCAGAATTACTCTAGAACTCTGGTTGGTGATACTTCTCGTAAAAGGCTTAGACTTAGCAAGTGTATTGTACCCTTTGATTACTGAATAATACATTGAGTTTCTTTGGAGTACGGTGTTTTTCTCTTGAAAATGTTTTTTCCACATAAACCATTGTGTTATGGTATATTGATTTTGTGTTTATTTCCTTGGAATTGTATGATTAGTTTAATTTTTGTACATACCTTATTTCATAGATTAGTGTAGAAATTCTATTTCACCTCCACTTTCTTTCACTCATCGCCAATGTGAACATATGCTAAACAACCGAATGCTTTTGAGTGTGCCATTGTAGGCTTTCTTTCATATCATGCTTCATGATGTGTCCTATTTCAATAGTGGGGCTTAAATTCATGATGTAAACAACAATATTAATTGCTTCATCTCAAGATATCTTCTCCGTACCCTTTGCTTCCAACTTGCTTCTTGTTGATTCTATAAGTGTAATGTTTTTTCTCTTTGCCATACACCATTTTGCTGTGGTGTATAACGTGCTGTTAATTTCCTTGATTCCATTTCTTGCACAATTTATTAAATTATGCTAAACAAAACTCATCTCCTCTATTTGTTTTAATATGCTTTATGTATCTAACCCTTTCTTATCAAACATTTTGAAAACATCAAAAGCATCACTCTTATTCTTCAAAAAATAACCCATACATATCTAGTAAAATCATCAATGAATGGTAATCCACGTGGGAGGTGGTGGGGTTGTTAGGGATTGCTTGGGTAGAGTCTTGGATGACTTTGCCATTAATCTGGGGTTCCAAACTGGTCACTTCGCTGAAGGTTTTGCAACTTTTTGTGGTCTTTTGCTAGCTAAATTTCTTGGGGTTAGCCTCTTGGAGGTGGAGGGGCATTTGTTAAATATTGTCAATTGTCTCCTTCAATCTTCCCCTCCTAGTTGGACTATTGATCACCTAATTAGTGACTCCTCCCTCCTGTCTAATTTCTCTAAGGTGGTTATTCATCATGTCTTTAGGGAGTGCAACCAATTGGCAGATTTCTTCACAAATTGTGGAGTTCAAATTGAGGGTATCTAGAGATGGTTGATTATTGATTCCTTTCCTCACAAGATGGTGGCTATCTCCCTTGATGGCAATGTAGCTCACTCATGACAACATGACTCCATCTATCTTTTCATTGATTATTCTTTCCTTCATGCTTTGCTATGGTGCAAGGCAAGCAATTTTTGAGACTTCCTTCTCTTTGTCTTTTTTTTTTTTGGGATTTCTCATCATCTTTGCCACAATCTTTGGAGAACTTCTTATAATGGCAAGAACTTTTATGATAATGAATGGTCCACTTAGCACTCATTGCATCTACTTAGCACTCATTGCATCTAGGTAGATGCAATGAGTGCTAAGTGGACCATTCATTATCATGAGAGATGGTTCTTGTGAACCAGTACTCATGAAACATGGGTCAATGAGTTTGACTCGAAACTACATGGTTTGATAGCAATATCATAATTTGACACACTATGGAAAATACCTCCTACTTATTAATTGATGAGCTAAAGGGGCTCTATAATGAATGGTTCATAAGGCACAACACTCGTTGAAGGTTTTGCAAATGGTGTTGCAAGCTAAGTGGGTTTAACCTTGGAGAGAACTCTGTGGTTAAGCGCGCTTGAGCTGGAGTAGTACTGGGATGGGTGATCTCCCGGGAAGGCCCAGTGCTTCACCTCTGTGAGCATCACCTAGATGCATTGAGTGCTGAGTGGACCATTTATTATCATGAGAGATGGGTTCTTGTGAACCACTACTCATGAAACATGGGTCAATGAGTTTGACTCGAAACTACATGGTTGAATCTTGATAGCAATATCATAATTTGACACGCTGTGGAAAATACCTCCTACTTATCAATTGATGAGCTAAAGGGGCTCTATAATGAATGGTTTCATAAGGCACAACACTTGCTGAAGGTTTTGCAAATGGGGTTGCAAGCTAAGTGGGTTTAACCTTTGAGAGAACTCTGTGGTTAAGCGTGCTTGAGTTGGAGTAGTACTGGGATGGGTGACCTCCCGGGAAGGCCTAGTGCTTCACCTCTGTGAGCATCACCTAGATGCAATGAGTGCTAAGTGGACCATTCATTATCATGAGAGATGGGCTCTTGTGAACCACTTACTCATGAAACATGGGTCAATGAGTTTAACTCGAAACTACATGGTTGAATCCTGGTAGCAATATCATAACATAAGAACATGTTCTTCACCTTTTGTGTTCCATACTTATATTTTCATAATTCATATAAATTTTAAAATGCTGATGTTCTGAAGTTTATCTATTTGATATTTCATAGTGAAATTACTTTAAAAATTTCCTTCCCATTAAATATGCTACTTTTAAATCTATGTGCAATTGCAATTTTAGTATTGCTCATCTCACAATTGTGCATGTCTTTAGGGATCCTTTGGAGAGATTTTGCAAGCGAATTGGCGTGGTACACCAGTTGCAGTAAAGAGAATTTTACCTTCTCTTTCAGATGATAAGTTGGTGATGTAAGCAGAATTTATTGCAGATTATCTCCATTTTTTTGTTATTAGTTTAAATCCTTAGTTTATGTCAACATTTTGGAATCTATTATTTCACAATTTTGATTTGGTTTGATTACACATTAAGGCTATTTGTAGGCATTATTTTAATGCTAAATGTATAACCTGGTTAAAGCTAACAGAATGTAAAGAAATGGTACAACCTACAATTGACCATCTCTTTGGCGCCTTCTTGTGGTCACTTGAATTTCTTATTTCAAAGCCTCCATGGTTTTCCTGAAAACATTAAGAACAGTGTTATGTACAACTTAAGGCGCATTCCTATAAATGGTCCATTCAAATCAGATTTTGTCAAATTATCTCGCTATAAGACTAACAGTTGTTACATCATCATTTGAGCTACATTGTTGACTATGGTTCCGATTTGCAAGAAGCAGATGATAGTGTCTGAATTACTATTTTGACAAGAAGACTGGTGCATTTTGTGTCGATTGCAGCATAGACTCCACAAAATAATGCCAAAATGATTTTCAACATACAAAATGTTCAAAAGCAGATGAACTACATGGCTGGCTCAAAACGTGTGTTGCCATCCATTGAAAGGTTTTTGGCATCTTTGCCAAAACAATTCCATTAGTTGGTTGGCAAAAAACAAATTTTGTCAATGTTTTATTATCACTATGTATTTCAAATTTTCAAGCTTCGAAATAAACTTTAAACTTTTTGAGACATAAAAAGGGAAAAGTTGATTGCAAATTGCCATATACTCGGTTTCAAAGTGGTCCTACTATAGAGATAGTGGCAAAAAATTGCTTTCCTTGCTAGTATGTGGGAAAATCTACAATGTTTGTCCATTGTTCCCGTAATTCACGAATAAATATTTTAATGCATTGGAAGAGGCCCTCATTCACCTCTTTAGTGAGAATAAAGGAGTCACTATAAAACAATGCTGGACTCAAGAAGCATCTAGTGACATGGAGGGCACAATGCATCCGTTGATCCCATCTATCATCTATGATGCCTCATATTAGCACATACTTGTCCCTCCCATGGCCCATCCTTGCTCTAATAGACTCTTTGGGCCTATCAATGGCCTTATACAAGTAGTCCATTTGGGTTTTCTTCCCATTGACTAGCCTCAAAACTTTGATCAAATGCTCCAAAAGTAGCACAATTGCCTTTGCTTATGTCCAAAAACATGTGGCAAAAACATAATCTCCCATGATTTGACCATCCATTATATCAACAAAGTGAAATTCTAACCACTCATTTGGAACAAATGCTCATTTCAAATTCAACTTTTGAGCACAAAGAGTTTTTAATGAAAGGAAGTGGGTGGCAAATCTTGTCATCCCTAATTATAGAAGTTCCTCCCTAGTTGAAGTTCCTTTCCATTTGTGAAGGTGCACATCATATCTAACACTTGTGTGATTGTAGATGAACTTTGTGATAGTTTTGGCATTGTCTAATAGAGATTGAATCCTTTGAAATTTCCCAATGTCTTCCATGGTTAAATTGAGACAATGAGTCGGATATGGACTCCAAATCAATATGGAGTACTTATCTCTTAACAAACTCCCAAGAACAACATTATCTGTAATAATTTGGACATGTGGCTCCGCCTCAATTACCATCTCATCAAAGAGAGTGAATAGTGTGTATGGTGCCAAGTTTTGATGCAATGAGAAAATTGATGAGAATATGGCTCCTTCTATTTGTACATCTATTTGACATTATCATGCAATTTGTTCTTGCCTATTCCTTGTGACAATCTACAATGACATTGCACAAATCCTCAATTGCATATGTCAACATGTTATTTCTCAAAGTCTTGTAGGAGAGGGATTTCAACTTAGATCTGCAATTGCAATGGCGTTAACCATGGCCTACTATTATGGAAACCTAGTAACATGGAATGACATGCTAGAATAGTACCATAAATAAGAAACAACCTTTTTTACCCTTGTGCATAGTTTTCATCCACCTTGTACTCTCTAAAGATGGTTGTGCTCAAGGTGTAATATGTGGTTGAAAGGTGTTAATGTAGTCTATTGTAATGGCTTCACCTCATCAAAGTGATTTGACTTTTGCCTTGGAAGGAATAGATCCAATTGGTTTTCCTATCCTTGCCTTGTTTTCCTTACATTATGAATAGGCTTCAAGAGTCCCTAGGGCTTGATGGGTGACATATAGAGGAATCCCTTCACATCATAGCACTTTGTTTGAATTATAGTGTGCCATATGTCTATGCAAAGTCTTTCTCATGTAACATCATGACCCAATTTGCAAAGAAAGTAGGGTTTAGGTTGTTTAAATGTTTGAAGGTTTTAAAATTTCCTTTATCACTATTAGGTGTATTGATCCATTGTTATCACTTTTTCCTTTCAATATACCTTTGTATCTAATGCCAAATTGCTCCATGTACCACACATCCTTACCTATCCAAAGGTACATGGAAGAATGTTGGTATGGAAGAGCAATCCTCTCAATATACCAAACCTTCGATATACTTTGTGGTATGTGGAAGCAAAGTAGTATGGTAGAGAAAAGTGGTATGAGAGAGATGGTATAGAAGCTTCTTAGGTTTGTTTGATAGCATGCTCACAAGGGGTAGCCTTAAATACAAAGGCAAGTTGCTCGTCTGACACTTGCACTAGTTTAACAATCAAATGATAGATTACTAGAAGAAAAATAGAAGAATATATAAAGAAGATAACTGTAAGGAAAGTTTCTATAGTTTCCTTATCACTCCAACGTGTATATTTGTCAAATACACCTTTGGGGCAAAACTTCTTTGGATATGCAAGGATAATCTTGCCAAGTGTTGTGTTTGGTGCATTGTAGTGGGGCTTTAGATTTTTTTTGCTTTGATCTATCGGATATCTTGCAAATGATTTTAGTATTTTACAACAAACTAAATATTTACACTAGCTATACCTAACCTTAACATTGAACCCTGTGAAAATTAGGGTTTAAGTTTAGGGTTAAGGTTAGGACATACTAAATTAAAACATAAAAATTCCCCAACCCTAACCTAAAGACAACAAAAGTTAGGGATTTTATTTCTTTATGAACCATGAAAAAAATTTAGGCTTTACGTTAGGGTTAGTTCATACGAAAACGTAAAAATCTCCAACACTAACCCTAAACCTTGAAAATAAAAAAGAATTTAGGCTGGGTTTAGGGTGAAATAAAGCAATAAAAAACCCTAACCATTAACTTGGAAAAAATATAGGTTTTAGTGTTAGGGAAAGGGCGTACTAAAAGATGAAAGAAAATTAGGGTTTAGTGTTAGGGGTAGAACATAGTGGCGTACTACCAGGGCCTACTAAAAAAATCCTTACTCTAATCCCAAACCATAAAAATATTCACGGTTTAAGGTGTTAAAAGGTAGTGTTTTATTAATTAAAATGAATGAATAAAAAACAATTTATACCCTTACCTGGTGACTGAAGGCTTGAACAATTGGTCAGTCACTTGGTTTGCCCTAAAACCTGAAAAAATAATTCCAAAATTTGCTGGAAGTCATGCTGCGAAAACCCAAAAAATCAAGTCTGAAATTTGGGAAGGAAACCTGAAAGAATGATCAAAACTGCAGAGGGTTTCTTTTATGCAGAATATTTTTGTTTTTTCTTGGTGAAAAAAGGGCCTAAAAGACAAAAGACTTGCATTTGCTTAATACATTCAATTCCTCATGAGTTTTTGGGGAAAAAAACAACAGATGTGGCAATAAATGATTTTTTTGCGAGAAATCATGATCTTTTAAAGATATATGCATCTATTCTCTAAATGATATAAATCCAAATGTGTTATAAGTGGAAGCAATAACTACAATGAGTCAATCATGATTTTTGAGAGATGTGAAAATGGACAATGATCCACTCTAAGTCATAGCATGTCCCATACCTTATGCTTCAATTTTGGACAAGTTTGTTAGAATATTATATTTATTCTCTTTAATGGTCAATATCATTGTATTTATTTAGTGTAGTTAGATTTACTGTTTCTACAGTATCTGGTAGATAAATTGTAGGTAGATATTTAATATCTACAGTAGCTTGTCTCTTCTATATAATGTAACCTCTTTTTCAGTTTAATATAACAAAGAATTTCCAGTTCTTTCCAGAACATGGTATCAGAGCCGGCTAGGGTTTTGGGTAAATTCGTGGCTGCTTGGTCTGGGAAATTCGAGGGTTTTGGTTTATGATTTTCGTGAATAGTTATTCACTGAAAATCTTAACTCTCTAGTTATAGAATTTCGTGGATCTTGTTCTGAAAATCGTGGGCTTTGAAAAAAGGCGTTTTTTCTTCTTGTCTTAAGCTGCGATTTATTTCCTCCTGTGCACGTCCTCCTCATTCCCATGCGTCTTTTGGCCTGCGCGACTCTCAGACTTCGTCTGCCACATTTTTCTTTTGGTCTTTTTGGATGCGCACGATTGCAGACTTCTGGTCGCATGAATAACGCTTTTTTTTTTTGCCGCGTCTTTGTTTTTTGACGGGTTTTGCGTCGTTTTTTTGTTGCGCGCGACCTTCATTTCTGTGCGCGTTTTCTTTGGCCACGCGACCTTTTCTGTGCGCCTTTTCTGTTTGTGCACGTTTTCTTTAGCCCGCGTTTCTGTCTTTTGTTTGTCTGCGACTTTTATGTATCTCTGGTGCACGTTTTTTCTCTGATTCAAGCTGCGATTTTTGGGCATTCTTTGGTTGCAATTTTGGGTCCTTATCTTGGACGTGAATCTCTACATTTGGCTGCGATTTGTGACATTTTTTGAAAGATGTTTTTCAGTATTTTTTCTGAAAACGTGACCAACTGCTAGGGTTTCGTGAATATCTCCCTTGTTTGAGGTTAGAAAACATTTTTGATCGCAAATTCCTTGTGGGTTTTCCCAAATCTCAATTGGGTTGTCGTTAAATTTTTTTGGGTGCCTCGAAATTTGTGCAACTGGGTGTTGACGAAATTTTTTGGGTATACAAATTTTTTTCTAGGTTTTCAGCATCCTTTTTTGGGTACTCTTCAAATCTTTTGGATTTTATCTTTAAAGTGCCTCGAAATCCGTGTTAGGGTTTCTTCTTTGAATTTGTGCATTTTTTAATTTTCGTTTTGCCTTCACCAGTTTGACCTCAGGGTACGTGATGGCATCTCTGACGAATATCATGCTCGAAAGTAGCCAAAAGTTTAAGGGGAAGAATTACAACACCTGGAAGCAACACATGATTACGATCTTAGAATATCATTGCCTCGATCAGATCGTTTTGGGGAACTCAACTCGTCCCACTGTAGTCGGAAAGGACCAGGACAAATGGGATGAACACAACTGGGAAGCCGTCATGCTCATCAAACTTTCAGTCATAGATGAGCAGCTACCTCAGGTACCATCTGACAAAACTGCTTCAGAAATTTGGGATCACTTGAAGGCCCTTCATGAAACCTCCGACAAGAGCAGAGCGTTCTTTCTCAAGAACATGCTCTTTTCCATCATGATGTATGAGAAAATGTCCTTACAAGAACATCTCATGAAGATTAAGGACATTCGTGATCAGTTGGAGGCGATTGGTCGAACAATGGAGGAAGAAGACATGGTCGTCATTACTCTGAAGAGTCTTCCGCGTTCGTATGAGCACTTCATCGAGATGTTGAATATCACCTCCACCAATGTTGATCTCAAATTTGAAGATCTTTGCAACAAGCTCTTGCAGCAGGGTCGATGGCGACAACAGTTTGGAAGCAGTATTAGTTCCACCTCCACAGAGCAAGCGTTCTCTGCCAAATATTTTGCTAAGAACAAAGGTAAGGCTCAATCTTGTCAGCCGAAAGGCTCTGGTTTTTCTCAGGACAAGAAGAAGAAGAAGAATGTTCAGTGCAATTATTGCCATAAATATGGTCACATGAAGGCTGATTGTCGAATTCGGATGGCTTCTGAACAAAAGAAGCAAGGAGGGTCTCAACAAAAGGCAAATGTCGCAGAGCACACTGAGTAGAAAGAGTCTGCATGCTATGCTTTTATGGCCAAGAGAACTGCAGATCCAGTCCAATCTTCTGCCTGGTATATTGATTCAGGGGCTTCCTGACGTGCTTTTCCGATCGGTTACAATTCCAACCCAATTTGAATCAGAGTACCCATGTAGATCTAGTTGATCATTCTTGTAAAAAAGACCATATCCAATAGTGCCTTGAAGATATCTCAAAATATGTTTCACAGCCATTAAGTGAATTTCCTTTGGCTCACACATGAACTAGCTAAGAACATTCACTGCATAGCAAATATCAGGTCTGGTGTTAACCAGATACATCAAGGATCCAATCATCTGTCTGTAAAGGGTTGGATCTGCACACTTGGATTGTGCTCCTGCTTCTTTCAATTTGTGAAGGTTGGTTTCCATAGGTGTAGACATCGGTCTACAATCCAACATTCCAAATCTCTTCAGAATATCAATAGTATACTTCCCTTGGTTTAGTATAATGCCTTCTGATTTTTGCCATACTTCTCAACCTAGGAAGTAGTGTAGAATGCCCAAGTCTTTCATGTCAAATTCAGAAATTAGATCCTGCTTTCCTTGAGCAATGAGGTGATCTCCTGTTATCAGCAGGTCATCAACATATAAAACAATTATTAGCATATCACCTTTGATTACCTTGAAGTAGAGATTAGAGTCAGCATCATTATTTGAAAATCCTAATCCCAAGAGATAGCTGTCAATCCTTTCATACCAGACCCTGGGAGCCTGTTTAAGTCCATAGATGGCTTTCTTCAGTCTGCATACATGTGACTGAGGTTTATGTATCACAAAGCCTTCAGGCTGTTCCAGATAGACTTCCTCTTCAATGATTCCATTCAGGAAGGCAGTTTTCACATCCATTTGATGGATCTTCCAGCCTTTAGCTGCTGCAATGGCTAACACTGTTCTCACTGATGTGTAACGGGCAACAGGTGCAAATGTTTCTTCATAATCAGTGCCTTCCTTTTGAGAAAAACCTCTAGCCACAAAACGTGCTTTATGTTTTTCTATACTGCCATCAGCAACATGCTTGATTTTGAAGAGCCATTTGGAAGAGACAACAGATTTCTCCTTCAGTCTAGGTACTATATCCCATACATCATTCTTTAGAATTGACTGATATTCTTCCGTCATTGCATCCTTCCATGCTTGGTGTCGGAAGGCTTCTGTAACACTGACAGGTTCTGAGTTTATGATGCTGTTCATTAGAGCAACATAGCTCGAGAAACGTTTGGGTCTTTTGCTCTCCCTGAACGTTCCTTTGGGTGCTCCATGATCCTTGACTTCTTTGATCATCTTTCTGGCCCAAAGTGGTCTCTTCTTGCCGTTGTCAGTTGTATTCTCATCTAAAGTAGAAGGAAGATCATCTAGCATTTCCTCAGGGTGCTCCCTCTGAATCTTAGGAGTAGGTTCCATTTCAGGTACTCTAGGGGAATAGGTTTCTGTCTCACTAGAACTTCTTGCCCTCTTGAATGCAATGTCTTCTTCAAAGATGACATCTCTGCTCAATTCAATTTGTTTCTGCCCAGGTATGAATATCCTGTAGGCTTTGGAGGTTTCACTATAACCCACAAACACTCCCTTCTTTCCAGAAGGTTCTAGTTTGAATCTCTTCTCTTTGGGCACATGTATATAGACAGGACAGCCAAAATTCTAAAATGACTAATGTCAGGTTTTATGCCGGTAAAGGTTTCTTTAGGAGTTTTGTTATCAAGATGAGAATGAGGACATCTGTTCTGAATATAGACAGCAGTCCTAGAGGCTTCTGCCCAGAAAGAAGTTTCAATGTTTTGGTGTAGCAACATTGCCTTAGCAGCTTCTACAATGGTTCCATTTTTCCTTTCAACAACCCCATTCTGTTGAGGGTTGTAGGCAACTGTGAACTCCCTCTTAATTCCAAACTCATGCAGAATTCTTTAAAATTTTTAGAGGTGTATTATTTCCCATTGTCTGTCCTTAAGGTTTTTATTTTCTTTTCGGAGAAGTTTTCAGCGAGGGCTTTAAACTCTTTGAACCTTTTGAGGATTTCTATTAACTCTTTACACTTAAGGAAATAGATCCAGGTTTTCCTAGAGAAGTCATATACAAATATGACATAGTATAGAAATCCTGCTTTAGAGGGTACAGACATGGGTCCACATAAGTCTGAGTGAACTAGTTCTAACACATTTAGGGTTTTGCTCAAACTATTGGGAAAGGACCCCTTTGTATTCTTTATTTAGGCACAACCTTTGCAAGTTCCTTCATGAGATGGTTTTAACTTAGGTGAGCCTATTACAAGTTTTTCTATAGAAGGTAGGGCACGGAAATGAAGGTGTCCTAATCTTCTATGCCAAATCTCATTTGAATCAAAGGTGTCAAGGCTAAGGGCTTGTTTAACTTCAGTGCATAGTTTGTAGAGGTACCCTTGTCTTACACCTATGGTTTGGGCTTTCTTGATTGTTGAGTTCTTAGGCCATGCTAAAACTTTCCCATCCATAAAGGTAACTCTATATCCATTGTCTTCAAGGGCAGAGATGGATATTAGATTCCTCTTAATTCTAGGTACAAATAAGACTCCAGTAAGTTGAAGAGAGAGACCAAATTTTAGTTTGATGGAGCAAGTTCCAACACCTTTTACAGGGTGTGCAGAATCATCCCCAATGGTTACTACTTCATCAAACCTTTCAGTCATAGCGTCTAGGTGTTCTCTGAATCTTGTGATTTGTCTAGAAGAACCACTATCAATTACCCAGTTGTGGTTGTTGTTAGATGTTTGGCTAGATAAGGCTGTATAGAACACAAAGTTCTCAGATTCATGATCTGAATTTGTCTTTCCTACTTTGGCAAAAGATGCTTGTTGCTTTGATCTGTCAAGGCACTTCATTGCATAGTGACCATATTGATCACATCTAAAGCATTGCAGTTGAGAGATGTCTTTCTTCTTAGAAGATCCTTTTCCATTGGGATTTCTCTTTCTTTTAAAAGATCCTCTCTTGTAGGAGTTTTTCTTGTTCCTTTTATTAGACGTTGTGTTGAGTACATGAATGTCTTCATCCATGTTCTTTTGTTTATTTTCCTTAGTGGAGAGTCTTGTTTCCTCTTGAAGGCAGTCAGTTCTTAGCCTATCAAACTTGGGGAATTTAGATCTCGCACTTATTCCTTGAACAAATGACTCCCATGAGTTGGGTAGGCCTCCTAGTGCAATTAGGGTTAACTCTTTGCTATCAATCTGATATCCAATTGTGGATAATTGATCTCTTAGTTTAGTGATCCTCATGAAGTATGCATTAATTGACTCTCCTTTGTTTATTTGAGCATTGTTGATTTGCCTCTTTAATGCAAGAGTCCTACTGGTGTTGTTGATCTCATAAGTACTCTCAAGAGATTTGAACATATGGTATGCAGTTTCATGTTTTGCTAGGATGGGCACTATATGATCCCTAACTGCATCTACTAGTATTTTCATGGCTTTCTCATTGTTTTCAATCCATTGACTTTTCTCAGGATCAGCCTCTGGTTCCTTCTTATTTTCTCTCACAAGTGAGTCTAGCTTATTCTCTTTCAGGATCATCATGATTCTAAATTTCCATGATGTGAAATTGTCTGCTCCTGCAAGGCGATCTTCAAATCTGATCACACTTGACATTATGAAGAATGTGAATTCGAATTTGGAAAATACGAATTTTTCTAGAGCAAACTAATTTTAGATTTGATTTGGATTCACACAACTTGGCTTTGATACCATGTAAATGTAATCAAATCTTTGTCAAACTAGATCCTAAAATCTAAGAGACACTAAGTTCAGAAAATTTTGTGAGTGAGAATTCTAAGTCAAAAGTCGATTTCTAGATTTCTTCTCTTTATGCCGAATGTGCTGATTGCAGAACATTAATAAATTTCGATGTTTGCATATCAAGGATGGAACCACCTTTTGTATGTTAGGAGACTTGCCTCTAAGAGACGTGTCTCTTGAGAGGACGTGTCTCCACATGTGGAGGCACGTCTGCTCAAGGGATGTGTCCCTTTGGGTGCGTGGGCTTCACTTACAACCGATTAACATTCGGTTTAAACATCTTAACACATATAACCTTATATATGTGTGGTGCGAATGTTTATTTATGAGTTCCAATTTTATTGAACATTTATTTATTATTTCGAATTTAAGTAAACTTATAAATTCGATTTTACTTATTTTATTTTTCTAGAAATATGTTAAATATCGATCATATATAAATGATGATATTGCTATTCAGCAATCATTATTTATATTCTGACCGAAGCTATATTTCATTAACAATTTGAACCTTGCGACACATGGGAAAATTTATCAGTGCCATACACAGAGTATACTATTCTCTCAAGCACCACGAGTGTAAGCACACGAAGTCCCAACAATTTTGCCAATGCAAGGATCAATTGGTGCAAGATTATACATATTACAAACAATTTCCAGGACTACCTGGAGCAACTTCATGTTGCATTGATGGAAGATAATAAGGTGGTTAAGTACATTGGTGGAATTTATCCCTATATCCTAGCTGCAGAATCGGATGACTCGTGCCAACATTGTTTATCAATGGACATTTGCTCAGCAATGTGCTTTTGAGGAGCTTAGGTAGTGCTTTTTTGCCACACCACTCTTTGACATGCCAGATATTCCACTACACTTGGAGGTTGAGATCAGTGCATCAGTTTATGATCTTAACATAATTGTGACTGAGCATGGACATCTGATCTCATATCTCAGAGACATTCAATGACATGGTGCAGCAATACTCAACCGATGAGAAGGAATTGTAGACAATTGTCCAAGCTGCGAAATAATGGGGACAATACATTCTTGGAGAGGAGACCACCATTCACTTCAAGATAGTTTGCTAACTTTGCTTCAGTTTTTGAATACATAAAGCAAGCTAGATAGTGTATGCCATATGAAGTTGATAACATACATGCGAGGACATCTGACCTCATCTCCCAGAGACATTCAATGTCATGGTGCGGCAATACTCAACCAATGAGAAGGAATTGTAGACAATTGTCCAAGCTAAGAAATAATGGGGACACTACATTCTTTGGAAGGAGATCACCATTCACTTCAAGATAGTTTGCTTTAGTTTTTGCCTACATAAAGCAACTTAGATAATGCTGCTTTAGTTTTTGCATACATAAAGCAAGCTAGATAATGCATACCATATGAAGTTGATAACATACATGCAACAGTTCCATCTAGTCATCAAACATAAGAAGGGAAAAAAGAAGGCTGCATATTGTCTCAGTTGATCTTCTTTCCAGATGCTTGACATAAGAGGCCACTACTTCTTGTATTGTCTTTTTTGTAACTCAGTTGATTGAGACTTTGTGCAAGCTTATGAAACTCTCAAATAGGATAAGTGGGTTGCTGATTATTGTTTGTCTATTCAGATTGTCTACAAGCTTGGGTGTCTTTGTGCTTCTAAAGGCACTCCTTGCCAATGGTTCATATAGGAAGCACACTATTCCAAGATAATAGGATAATTTGCCATAAGAAAAATAGTGTACACTCTAATATCATTTCTTTTGGCCGCATATGTATAGTGATATAGATTATAGAGTACCATTTCAAGTCTTGCATCCTGTGTTGCATTGGCAAGGCAACCAGCAAGAATTTTGGAATGTATATGCCATTGACAATTCCAACTAGACCATGGGAAGCTCTTAGCATGATTTCCTATCCAGGCTGCTAACAACAAAACACCATAATGACACTGCTTGTCATCTGGGATTGTTTTTTGAAAATAGGCATTATATTTGCAATTTTGCATGCAAGAAAAGCATCAACTTGTCTCTTCTTAGAAACTTTCTTATATAGATACAATTCCAAAGTGATGAGATGCAAGTCTTCAAGCATCTGGAATGGCAAATGTTTGGAAGGTACAGTATTGAAGGCCTTGTGGAAATCTACAAATGAAACCAGACTTAATTGCACTATTGCATCTACTTTATTTATACATTGATTCTAGAAAATTTTAAACAAAATGAAAACAAGACTTTCTATTCTTGTATTGTTTAAGATATATTTAATAAGTTTATCTTCCACTGGTTGATAGAAAAGTTTGATATTATAACAGCCTATTATTTATTTCAATCTGCCAGAATGTGTGAATGCTATATTTATATGAGGCAGCTATTTACTTTTTGAGAAAAATGCTGTGTTGGAGTCTAGGTAACAAAGCAGAAGTTACAGAAATCATAGCCAAATCCACTGTTAAGGTTGATAGAGCAGTCCTGTCTGTTTCATAAATTTTTTTGATTCCTCCTACTAGCTTGTTTGTTCACTATTGTACTAAGGCTCTCTTTTTGGAAAATTGCTCTCATTTCAAATATTTTGAAGTTGCAATTACACAAGATAGAAGTTCTTTGCAGTTAATACTGTTATGATGTTATCTAAATGAATGATAAATATGCATATATATTCTTGATGTAAAAGCCAAAAAGTTTTAGCAGCAATAAGTGAGAATCTTATTAGAAGGGTTTTTATATTATCCCCATGACAACAAATCCTCTAGATCCTAATCCACAACGTCCATGTTTGTTTGTTGATTTCTGCGACAGTCAGGACTTCAGACATGAGGTTGATTTGCTAGTGAAGCTACGGCATCCTAACATTGTCCAGTTTCTTGGTGCAGTCACAAAGAAGCCTCCTCTGATGTTGATCACTGAGTACCTTCGTGCGGTATGGAAATCTGTTTACAGTTTCTCTTTTAGAAGCTGTATATTTTTATCTGCTTAAAGCATATAATTGAGGTAGCATGTACAAAAGCATAGGCAAAGCATCTTAATTAGAAACAATTGTTACACGAGCTTTGGTTTCTAGTTGGTCACATATTTTACTAATTTTGAATAAAATTCCTCTATTGTGCTCTGTAGGGGGATCTTCATCAGTTTCTTAAAGACAAAGGTGCATTGAGTGCATCAACTGCAGTTAGCTTTGCTCTGGACATAGCAAGGTATTTGAGTTGGGTTCAATTGTGCAACCTAACTTGTAAAACTTTTAATTTTCCATTATATAGCAAGGTTATGACACTTTACTAGGTATCTATCTGTCTTCATTTATACAATTATTTCCTAAATGCAGTTGGTATGGAAATAAATTTAACAGTTGGTATGTCATGTTGATGTTACATGACAGTGACGGGTTTCTCTTCCAGCCCGATATCCTTTGCACTGAAGGATAAATTAAATAATAGCCTTTTGACTATTTAATTTATGATGACAATCGATTATGAAGAGGCGCCTCATTTAATATTTTATTTATTTATTTATTGTGAAATAATAATAATAATAATTATTTTAATGGGCCAACTTCTCCTTGAAATTCGCCCCACCTCTCAAGAGACATGTTTCTTGGTGGCCAACTTCACACCATGAAGGGGTGCGATCTCTCCTCCTTATTTGCATAGATATATGAGATCTTTCATTCATGTTTAGCAATCAAGTTCATTCATCATAGTTCATATTCAAGAAGAAGTTCACACCTGAGCAGCAATTCATCATTCTGTAGGAGCAGATCGACTTCAAGGAGAAACATATTCATTTGTATTTCCATCTAAGAGGTGCGATTATTCATTGTATCAAAATCAGCATTGTGTTGTGCCTGAGTTGTAAGAAGATTTCTGCTCTTGTTACTTCAATATATAAGAGATATATTTGCTGGGTTTTTTCTCCCTCAAGTTGGAGGGTTTTCCTAGGGTATCTTGTTGTGTTCATTGTCTTAAGTGCTGCATTTTCTGATTGCTTTCAGTTTTAAATATCTGATCATAAAAACTAACATGGTATCAGAGCAAGTCTAAGGAAAGATCTGATTAGATTTATATAAGCAGCACATTCATCCATTATTGTTCTCATCTTTGATTGCATCTATCCTTTTATCAAGATGGTGAACGGGCTCAAGATTGAAGATAGACTTGAGCGTGCATCAAACTTCGCCTCCTGGAAGTTTAGAGTGATGCTTGCTTTGGGGGAAAATGAGTTAGCTGAGTTCGTGGAGGGTGAAGTTCCCGAACCAACCGAAGAGAATGAGAAGCCTCAATGGAAAAGAAATGGCACTAAGGCGAAAAAGATGTTGGTTGATTCCATGAAATATCACATTGTGCAATTATCTCCAAGTTGAAGACAACAAGAGAAATGTTCAAAACCTTGGAGGAAATGTATGAGTTCAATAACACAAGCAGAGCACTTGCCTTGAAGCAACAACTTCATCATGTCAAGAAGGCAAAAGGAGATTCAGTCATGTCTTCATGAAATCACTGAATTGAGAGATCAACTCTCTACCATTGGGCATATGGTTGATGATAAGGATTTGGCCATGTTGGCCCTTAATGGTCTACCTAAATCTTGGGAACCATATATCCAAGGTATTAGCGCAAGATCAAAGCTACCTAGGTTTGATTGCTTGAGGGCAGATTGCATTCAAGAGGAATCAAGATTAGCAGCAAGAGGCAATGGTCAACATTCTATCAATGAGGAGATTCATGTTCTTATCGCTCAATCTTCAAAGAAGAAAGGAAGAGAAGGAAATAAAGGCTACTTCAAGAGGAATAAAGATAGAAGATCTGATGGTGCTCCTCCATTTAAGAAGAAGAAGGATCTCTCCCACCTACAGTGCTTCAGATGTGAAAATTTTGGTCACTATGCAAAGGATTGCCCTACTAGACCAAAACAACATGCTTCATTTGCGGATGTGGATGAGATCTCTCCTAAAAAGGATTCAAGGGAATTTCTATTCTATTACGCCTTATCAAGCAATGTTCCAACAGACAACAACACTTGGTTGATTGATAGTGGCGCCTCTCGTCACATTATTAGATTCAGAGAACATCTTTCAGATTTGGTGATGAGAGATTCAAATGTTCAAGTCATAATTGGAGATGATGCATGCTATTTTGTGAAAGGTGTCGGGACCTCCACTCTTCATTTAGATTCTGACATCACCTTGTAGTTGAGTGATGTACTATTTGTACCAGGCATCAAGAGGAACCTTGTCTCTATTTCAGCCTTGGAAGATAAGGGATATCAAGTTGCATTCTCTGAAGGTAAAGTTCTTGCATGGCCAAAGAACTCTAGCATCAAGTCAGCCCGAGTGATTGGTGTTCGGCAAGAATGTCTCTACAGACTTTGCACTCGTCCACTTCAGGCCTTGTTGCATGATACATCAAGTTCATGTGAGCTTTGGCATAGAAGACTTGCTCACATGCACTTCCGAGCGTTTCGTACCATGGAGAAGATGGTCATCGACATTCCTAAACTCAGCCAGGGGCATTAAGGTACTTGCCAAGGATGCACATTGGGTAAGAATACTAAAAGACCCTTTCATAGTAGTGAAAGTAGATCTAAATGCATTCTAGATCTTGTTCATTTTGATTTGTGTGGTCCAATGTCTGTTTCTTCTTTGAGTGGTTTCTTGTATTATGTAATTTTCATTGATGACTACTCTAGAAAGACTTGGATTTATTTCTTAAAGACTAAAGAATCTGAGGAAGTACTTGAGAGATTCAAGGAATTCAAAGCTCAAGTAGAAAACTTGTTCGGGAAGAGGATCAAAGTTTTGAGATCTGACAACGGAGGAGAATACATCTCTGGAAGCTTTCATAACTTTTGTGTTGAAGCAGGAATTAAGAGGGAGTTTTGTGTTCCCTACAATCCACAACAAAATGGTGTAGCAGAAAGGAAGAACAAATCTATTGTAGAAGCAGCTAAGGCCATGATTCATGATCAGGATCTGCAAATCTTCCTTTGGGCCGAAGCTTCTAGGACAGCTATGTATGTTCTGAATCAAAGCCCTCATCGTATCTTGGAGAACATGACTCCTGAAGAAGCTTTCATAGGTGTGAAGCCTGAAGTCAACCATTTGAGAATATTTGGTTGTCTTGTGTATGTTCATGTCCCTAAAGATAAAATGACAAAGTTGGAACCATCTGGCAAGAAGGGAATATTTTTGGGCTATAGTAAGTCTTCAAAAGCCTACAAGATTTACATTCCAGGTCAGAAACTGATTGAGATCAGCAAAGATGTTACATTTGAAGATGTTGCATTTAGGAGATCTAAAGGATCTCACACAGAGATAGACTATGAAGGCCAAGAGTCTCCTCAGGATATGGAAGTTGACCATCCTGAGATTCAGAAGGAGGCTACTGATTCTAAAGAAGATGATAATCCAGTTGAGCCCATGGAACCTACTGATAGGCCTACAAACATTGTTATTGGTTGGAAGAGACCTCTATGGGCTAGGAAAACAATGCAAGAGGCAAAAAAGTTTGCAGCCCCTAGAGGAACATTCAGAGAAAGCAAAAGACCTCTGAAGTTTTCAAACTATGTTGCATTGATGAGTCAAATGATTGAGTCTGAGCCTTCCTGTGTTGAGGAAGCTACAAGTCAGCAAGTATGGAAAGATTCTATGGCTGAAGAATATCAGTCTATCCTCAAGAACGATGTTTGGGACATTGTGCCTAGACCTGAAGCCAAATCTGTTGTATTTTCTAAGTGGCTTTTCAAGATCAAGCATGTGGTTGATGGAAGCATTGAGAAGTACATGGCTAGTTGTGGCTAGGGGATTCTCTCAGAAAGAGGGAATAGACTGAGGAAACATTTGCTCCAGTTGCTCATTATACCTCCATCAGAACTATCATTGCCATTGCAACAACCAAAGGATGGAAGTTACACCAGATGGACATGAAGACAACATTTCTAAATGGTGTAATTGAAGAAGAGGTATACATTGAGCAACTTGATGGATTTTGAGGTTCATGGGAAAGAGTCTCATGTTTGCAAAATAAAGAAGGCATTGTATGGCCTTAAGAAGGCTCCTCGTGCTTGGTATGAAAGGATTGATCGATACTTGCTGAGTTTGTGCTTCTCCAAGAATGATGCAAATTCTAATCTATATTTCAAGGTAATTAATGGTGAGGCCTTGATCTTGGTTCTCTATGTTGATGATCTATTTCTTACTGGAGAAGAACACCTCATTATGAAATGCAAGAAGGAGTTGGCTTTTGAATTTGAAATGAAGGATCTTAAGTACATGCATTATTTCCTTGGTTTAGAAGTATGGCAGAGGCTTGATGAGATCATTCTAATTCAAGGGAAGTATACAATAGACATCTTGAAGAGATTTGGTATGATGGAAATCCACGTCTACACCTATGGAAACCAATTTTTCAGAAGTTAAAGGAAGTTGTAGCTAATTCAGACCTGGTGGATCTCACCATGTATAGGCAATTGATTGGATTGTTGATGCATCTAGTCAATACAAGACTAGATATTTGCTATGCAGTGAGTGCACTTAGTCAGTTCATGTGTGAACCAAGACAAATACTTCTAGTTGCAGCTAAGCATATCCTGAGATACTTGTGTGGCACAGTTGGGTATAGCTTGAGATATTCTTTTGGTGTGGACTTCAAGCTGTATGGTTATACAGATTCTGATTGGGTAGGTTGTATTGTTGATTGAAAAAGCACCTTTGGACGTTGTTTCAGTTTGGGGTCTGCGATGATCTCCTAGTGTAGCAAGAAGCAGTCTTCAGTGGCACTGAGCACCGCAGAGGCAGAGTATATTGTAGCATGTGTGGCAGCTCGAGAAGCAGTGTGGCTTCGGAAGCTCCTTGCAGGATTGTTTGGACAACCATTGGAGCCAACTATCATTCATTGTGATAATCAAAGCTGTGTGAAGCTTTCTGTCAATCCAGTGTTTCATGAAAGAACCAAACATGTTGAGATCAAATACCTCTATATCAGAGATATGGTATTGAGGAAAGCAATTCAGTTGAGATACATTATCACTGATGAGCAGACGACAGGCATTCTCACCAAGCCCCTCTCCAGAGTAAAGTTTGTGTACTTCCGAGACAAGCTTGGTGTTGATGCGTGTTTTGTGACACACACGAACATACTAGAATAAAGTGTCCGGAGATGCTCTATCCTCTCTTGATAAAAATCACCTTTCGTGCTAAGATTGCGAGATAGATCACAAGGTAATTCCAATGTTTCTAAGTTGGGGTGCAGATAGGCTCTGTGGTAGTATGAGGTTTGTTGGTAACCCAAGGGGGCATAGTACTTCAGTAGTTCACTTTGAAAGCAAGGGTTAATGCAGTGTTGTATCTTTTTTGGATTTTTTGATTTTGGAGATAAAAAAAATGAGAAAAGGAAAGGGGTGAGAAATCTTATGCTAATCCTAAGGAACTAGGAGACGGTAAAGATCAAATGCAACTTAAAGGAAACCATGCTTTGCTTCGTCTCGAAAAACGACAACTACACGAAAGCAAGTGCAATCTTCTGGGATTTATGCTTGAGATTTTTCACTATAAATAACACCATCAATTCGAACAATATTATTTAAAGTAAACGTTTTAAAAACATTTATATCAAGAGCTCAGTCTAACTTTGCAAATCAAATGAAAAGCATCCATTTGAAAAAAGTATGAGCTAAGTTACTTTCAATCCTCACCATCAATCTTTCGCTCCACTAACAAATAAATTTTAATCTACACCAATCCTACGAGAAAGAGCAAATATGCAACCATGCACCCATTTGACAATAAAGGTTTCAAAGCAACTCATGCAATTATGAATTTTATCATCACAATGGTTTTCACAACAATTTCATACAACTCTTCTCTTACTTCTAAAAGAAACTAATTCTAACTCAAAAAATCTAATCTCTAATCCTCTGATAACAATTTTTCTGATTCCTTCCGATCGTTTCAAATGAAAATGAAAGGGTAGTTATAGGATTCCCCAAATACATTGAATGGCCGAGATTAAAACAAGATCAAGGGCCCAGATTCAAATAAGAAAAACCCTAATTAGGGTTGCCAAAACATCGACCAGTTAACTGACAGATGAGTCACCCACTGGCAGTTGTATCCCTATCCACTCATGCAATGCTTCGTTCGACGAACTTGGACACAATGGCGCCAATCTCCTCAATGGTGATGTCTGGCAAGGTGCTGACATTGTATTCTAGCAGGTCCAAACTGTCCGCACAATCGGCAAAGGCAACTGCCCATTCTGATTCGCGCTGCAAGAAAGTATTACGGACAGTCAGGAGGTCAAATGCCTTAGTCAGATTTTCGCCCATGATTGGCATAATGGAGAAAACCTTCTGCACTTCCCTTTGCATATTATCCAGCCACAAGTCATTCTCCCGGATACTATCTTTGTTCAACAGATCTGCTACCATGAGGAAGATGTCATTCTGGATGCCCTTCACTTGTTCATCAACTTTGGCACTTTCTACCTTTGCCTTTTCTAGCACTTCTCTACGAGAGATCAATGCGCAATACCAATTGCTGAAGTCATAAGCAGCCCCAGCTGCAATAATTTCCTCGTCCACCAGCCTTTGCTTAGGAATTTTCCTTATATCACGGAGGCAAGGAATGATTCTGTCTTGCAAGTCCTGCAGTCCGTCCCATGCTTCAGTCAAATTTGCAATCCTTGTGAGCAGGGAAGAAGTTTGCCCATGGGCATGCACTAACTTCTCCACAAATGCCATTACTTCTCTCCCTTTTCCCGCCATCCATTCTTGTGTTTCCCTGGCAGTAGTTAGTTCTTTCTCAATATTTTCTGCCGGTTCCTGTGATGCGTGTGGGAGAAGAGGGGTTGATTGATTTCCTTGGTTGAGTGGCTTCGTCAAATGCCGGATATACTCCTTTAGGCGCTCAGCCTCCATCTTGTATTCCTTTTCTTTGTAGTCTCCTTTTCCAATTTGGACTTAATGGTAGAGACGGAATCATCCAGATCTTCAACCTCTTGCCCTTTGGTAGATGGACCAATATCAATCACAGTAATGGCATACTCGGCAGGAGTAATTTCATCTTGCGGTTTCTCAACTGTCGGGACTGCAATCTGCACCGTGCGGTTACCAGTCTCATCTCTTTGAATAGTAGAGAATTTCTTGGCAGGTTTTTTTCGTATTTACTTGCTCCAACCTTGCCAAGAAATCGTCAATATCATCTGCTTCTGGTGTTGCAGCTGGTACCTTAACCTTAATTCTTTCTTTAAGCCAGTCTGGTATTGTAGGCTGCTCGACTCCATCGTCCTCGTAGTCCGGAATATCTTGAATCTCTTGGACTTCCTGTACCGGCGAGTCTTCATGAATCCCCCTTAGGGCTGAAATCATCCCTTCTTGGAAGTCGCCTTCCCTGTCATTCAAGTCCTCATCTGATTCACAAATCTCTGTACCGGTTGGAGAATGGTGAAAGTCCTGCTCAATCTGCATAGGCTCCATGTTTCCCTCAAGTACTGGCGAAGGAATTCTTATATGTCTCCATGATTCCTCTTCCATAATCAGTAGCTGCTTGATATTCCCAGATGCAGCTGAGTGAAGGGCCTTAGGCTTCTTCAGGATCGGCTTCTCACTTGTTGCCACTTCTTTACCTTTTCTCTTCTTCTGATTGGTAGGCTCATTCAGTTCATCTCCTTGAGAAGCGCCAATATTTGAAGAACAAGATTCAACTTCGCCCATTAAATCGTAGGTAAATGGCACACCTTGTTGCTTCAATGTTTGTACCCGCTGATCTGCCCACCATTGTGAGTACTTGACTACTGGTCTCATAAGAGTTGTTAAATCACCCAACTCAGGCTCTGACCATTTGACAGGAGGAAGCGGCAATCCTTCATCATATCCTGGCTGCATGTACATTTCATCGTCGTCCAGCTGGTCAGGCACACGGAAAAGTTCCATTGTCCTAATCATGCCCAAAGGTAACCTTGACCAAAGTCTTCTCCTTATTTCATACTCGTCAGCAGCATTTGCCCAAAAGTCTTCAAGGTCAACTTTGTGCTTGTACTTCCTTCCGTTCACCGTTCCCATATGGTTGAGTGGATCAAAATCACCTCTGGACTTGTATGAGGTGAACGGATATAACTGAATCTCCACTCTGGCATTTTCTGCTGCCTGTGATGATGGACAAGATTCCACCATGTCTCCGATGAACAAAGGGAACGTGACAGCTGCCTTCTGCTTCGGTCTCTGGATACTTTGGAATGTTTCCAGTTGCCTAAGTACTTCCAGCAAAATCATCTTGTCAGTAGGATAGATTGGCAACCTGTAAGGAGATTCTGTGAATCCCTGTATTCGGATATACGTAAATCTTGGAAACTGGATGAACCAGGACCCGTATTTACCGATTAAGCTTTTAGCTTCAGGTGTAAGCCTTTGATGCGTTCCTCCTTGCAGCACCCGAGTGATGTACATGAGAAAAGCGTTATGTACCCTGCGCCAATGTGACCTCTCGCTCAACTGCAATTGAGGATAGCAGTTATAAACTTTGAGCTCCCCTTCGTTATTGCCGACTACACCTTTGCAAATTAGACCGGTATATCGGTATGTATGAGCGAGTGAATACACAATGTAGGAACCCATATGAAAGGATTCAGTCCTCTCCAAGTTGACCAATTGTTCATGAATACTGTCATTGATCATCCTTGACCAGTTGAACATTTTTGTCCCAGAAGATACTTCGTCAATGAAGTAATACATCTAGCTTTCAAAAGGTGCTCCTTGAGGACTGCCTACCAGTCTGTTCAGCAACAAGACTATGTCTCCGTATTCTTCCTTAAAAAATGGCCTGAGCAATTTCTTAGGCAATCTCTTAGATGAGGATCTAGGTTTTTCGAGCCAGTTCTTGTTCATGTTGGCCATGCAAAGTGTTTGTTTATCTTCGTACAATTTCTGCACATCCTCTTTCGACTGGTAGTATGTTCGGTTGTAAGCCGAAATGCCAAATGTTTCTTGTATAGCCAACTCGCCTAAGTATGCCAATACTTTGCCATCAAGTGCCTCAATTTGTCTTTCTTCAACATTATAGTGCAAGGTGCATTCTACCATCAACTCTGGACACTCGACTGTTGGCGGAAATCCTGCAGCTTGAACTATACTATTTCGCATCATCTTCCACGCAATTGGAGTTGGCATGCGTGTGTCACTTCCGTACATTCTTTTCCGAAATTCCTCCAAGTCAACATGGCCAAGATCAGTGTCAGCAACATTCTTCTATTTGGAGACAATTTTAGACTCCAGCTGCGCACCTTTGCTTGCAAACTTCATTTTCTTCTTTGATGATTCTCTACCATTCTGCAAAAGAAAAATTTAATAATTATAAATTATTTATGCATAAATAAATTCCAGCAAACTCGATAAGTTAATTTGTGAAAACAACCGTTGCTTGAAATGAAAGAATTAAATTGCTCGCAAAGAGAAAATTCCGTCAAAATAGAGGAAGTAAAGTCTGCCTGTCAATGAAATCTGTGTTGTTGCTGAAGTAAATTCGCACCTTCAACCTTTTACTTCGCAAAAAAAATATAAAACTTCACAAACTTCTCTGCCTTAACAAATTTTCTCAACTTCGCTTTCAAAATAATGAATGAAAATGAAATGCAAAGCCAATTTAAGGCTGAGAAAATTGACCCATTTAGCAAAAATTAATTGTTTCCAATTAATTTAGTTTGAACTCAGCTGACACTTGTCTTTCGAATGGCAATTTCCATCTTCAGCATAAGTCATTAAAGAAAGTTTCTAATTTCATCGCCAGTTGAGTGAAGTTCATTTTTCTTCTTTCTTTTCTCAGCAATTTGCCTAGAGAAATTCAAATTTTCTCATTAAATGGGTTTTGGAAAATAAAATATTAAAATAATATTTTATGTGTTGTTTCCAACCCATTCGTTAAAATAATTAAATAATAATATTTAATTATTTTTTATCCCAAGGCAATTTCGAATTTTAAATTTCTCTGTGCCTCTGCCTAAGGCAAATTTTAAAGTTGTCATGATTTTTACTTCAGGCGAATTTCGTCTTTGCCAGACATACAATTTGATTTTTCAATTAATTTTTTTTGTTTGGACTTAGGCAAAATTTTAAATCCTTTGATTTTTCTAGGCAAACAATTAAATCTTTACTCCTCCAAGTATTTTTTTTCATGACATACATGGCCTAGGCGTATTTTCCTTGTGCAATTTTTTTTTTACCATGCTTGGGCGGACTTGCACTAGCAATTGCCATTTAATTTCACAAAATGGCGAATTTCCCTTGTATTTCTACTACCTCCAATCATCTTGGAGCGAACCTCTTTGCATTTCACCCCTTTCCAACCTTCTTGGAGCGGACTTCATGTGTCTTTTGCCATTTTCACTTTGGGCGGACTTTGTCTTGTCTTTGCAATCTTTCCTTTGTGTTGGGCGGACTTTGCTTGCACATGGCGGACTTTGCATGCTGTTTGCCATCCTTTTACCTTGCTGGGTGGACTTTGTCTTGTCTTTGCAACTCCCAACTCTTTGGAGCGGACTTGCCAACTTTCTTACCATCTATCTTGGGGCGGACTTCAACTTCTTTTTGCAAATTTTCCTTGCAAGTGTTTGGGCGGACTTCACTCATTCCTTGCAAGTGTTGGGCGGACTTCACCATTTCCTTGCAAGTGTTTGACGGACTTCCTCTTCTTTTTGCAATTTTCACTTTGCATATGCTGGGTGGACTTCACCATTTCCTTGCAAGTGTTGGGCGGACTTCCTTCATTCTTTGCAAGTGTTGGGCGGACTTCCTTTGCACTTCGCCATTTTCTCTTCTTCATGCATGTCCATGCCTTAGGCGAATTTTTTCAGATTTTCAAATTTTATACCCATTTTTTCTCTTGCAACCTTCTGAAGTTGATGTTTACGAAGCCATGACTTGCACATTTTCCCGAAATAGAAACTTTCTAAAAATAGAAATTTTCCAAAAATAGAAACTTTCTAAAAATAATCCCTAAAAAATAGGGATCCCAGAATGTGCTAAAAATGCCAAAAAAAGTCCCTAAAAAATAGGGGCCCGGGATGAAAACCCTAAAATTTAGGAAGTGTCAGAATTGACTGAACGGATAGTCGATCTTCGTCCACAAGGCCTTCT
The DNA here is from genome assembly GCA_007115665.2 of Sequoiadendron giganteum. Classification (NCBI taxonomy): domain Eukaryota; kingdom Viridiplantae; phylum Streptophyta; class Pinopsida; order Cupressales; family Cupressaceae; genus Sequoiadendron; species Sequoiadendron giganteum. The sequence continues at coordinate 136,657,620 of CM021101.1, forward strand.
AAGCGCTTTGGCAACATTCTATCATTGATTCGGGTTCACAATCATTTCTTGACTCGGATGACCTTCAAAATTTCAATTTTAAGTACCTCCCATTGAAAGACCAAAACTCAAAAGCAGAACCATCAGAGGGAAAACTACTAGGGTCCCCATTTGCAATGGGGCGATGTGTGAAAAGGTCACAACACTTGGTATTGTGGAGAATGAAGCCCTAGCTGAGAGGGAGACTCGGCTTCAGTGATCTATGATTTGCTTTAATGCATTTCTCTTTGTGAGAGAGATTTGAGGTGCAAGTCCTTGTTTCCACCCTCTAGGAGTGGCCATGGTGGATATCATGTGTGTGACTCGATGACAACATCACGTGAGAGAGTCCATGATGATTTTCTTGTACTTGCGTTTATTCACCCTCTAGGAGTATCTATGGGGAACGTCATGTTGAGATGATGACATCACAATAAATGATGGGCACTTGTGCACACTTACCATTCATGGGAGTAGCCATGAAGGTTGATATCACGATGAGGTGATATGGTTCTTGTCCACATATGGGAGTAGCCATTGTGGTTGACATCACGATGAGGTGATATGTCTTATACAGCTAGAAGTATCCTCCCTAGTTGAGAGGGAGTGTTGATGTTACATGACAGTGACGGGTTTCTTTTCCAACCCGATATCCTTTGCATTGAAGGATAAATTAAATAATAGCTTTTTGGCTATTTAATTTATGATGACAATCGATTATGAGGAGGCGCCTCATTTAATATTTTATTTATTTATTTATTGTGAAATAATAATTGTTACTATTATTTTAATGGGCCGACTTCTCCTTGAAATTCACGCTACCTCTCAAGAGATGTGTTTCTTGGTGGCTGACTTCACACCATGAAGGGGTGCGATCTCTCCTCCTTATTTGCATATATATATATATATATATGAGATCCTTCATTCATGTTTAGCAATCAAGTTCATTCATCATAGTTCGTATTCAAGAAGAAGTTCGCACCTGAGCAACAGTTCATCATTCTGTAGCTGCAAATTGACTTCAAGGAGAAACATATTCATTTGTGTTTACATCTAAGAGGTGTGATTATTCATTGTATCAAAATCGACATTGTGTTTTGTCTGAGTTGTAAGCAGATTTCTGCTCTTGTTCCTTCAATATATAAGAGATATATTTGCTGGGTTTTTTCTCCCTCAAGTTGGAGGGTTTTCCTAGGGTATCTTGTTGTGTTCATTGTCTTAAGTCCTGCATTTTCTGATTGCTTTCAGTTTTAAATATCTGATCATAAAAACTAATAATAAATCTATTTGTCTTCATTTATACAATTATTTCCTAAATACAGTTGGTATGGAAATAAATTTAACATTGGTAGGTAGGTCATTGACCTCTTTTGTTAGAATTTCTAAACATATGTATATTTTGTTAGGATAGATGACATTAACCTTGTAATCCTATGCCATTCATATGTCTCCACGTTCCTTGGAATGTGTTCTAGGGGACATGAGAGAAATTCATTAAATATCAACATTTTGTATTTATATTTTAAAAAGATGATTTAATGTCAGTGGAGGTTACACATTAAAATGGATAAAGTTTCTCTCCTAGGTGTCCACTTTGGGAATATGAAAGGTTATGGATGGGTTGCCCAAGATTAGAGAAGAAAAGGTTGTCTGTTGGTGGTCCATTGGGAAGCGGAAGAGTCATCAGAGTATTGAGAAAGGCAGGAGTTGGATAGGCTATGGGCTAGGCACTCATGTTGGAGTCTTGTGAATTTTATTTAATATTTTATCATGACTTTTGGTTTTCCAAGAAGTGGGTGGGGGCTTTTGCAAGTGGTTTTCTGCCTCTTGTTTTGGTTTTACCATTTTGTGATTTTACCTTCCACAAGCTCTATAAATTGGTACCATTGGATGGTAGCATTAAGTTGAGTTCTTGCAGGTAATAGGATGTTGTCGGGTTGATCAAAGATCAGTAGTGGAGTGTATTATGGTGTGTATCTCTTTTGAAGATTAATAATATTCTTGCCCTCTTTTCTCGTGTGAAGTTTTTTCTTGATAGGGTTTCTCCACGTAAATTTGGTCACATTTTGTTTGCTGAGTTTTCTATTGTGATGAGTGTTGCAATCACATACTTAAATCTGATATGGTAATCTCACTTTTAGATTTGAATTTTCTTGCATAAGTTCATATTGTAGCTTTAGTTCACCTTGTTTTCAACATTTGGTATTAGAGCTAACGGTTCTATTGAGAAAGAGACACTTTTCTCTTAAGTAATGAAATTTCTTGGTTGGAGTGGGAGCTTTTGGGTATATTGCAGATTTGTGAAGAGGATTGTACGATAGCTTCTACCTCTCGCTAGGATATTGAGAAATTCAATGGCATGGGCTATGAGATGTAGAAACTAAAGATGGAGGATCTCCTTGAAGAGAGAGATCAATGGTTTCCAGTTTCACAAGAAAGTAAACTAGTTACAATGTTTGAAGAAGATTGGAAAAAGTAGAAAAGAAGGCACGAGGAACCATTCGGTTGTATCTCATGGATTCCATCCTTTTGAATGTCTCCACATAAGACACCACATACAAGTTATGGAAGAGGATAGGTGATGTATATCAAACTAAAATTTTCTCTAACAAGTTGTATCTCAAAAGACAGTTATACTCTTTAAAAATGAAAGATGGTGATTCTCTTGTAGACCATTTGAATGCCTTTAATCTGATTATATGTTATCTTGCATCGGTAGATGTTAAATTAGAAGATGAAGATAAATGCATCTTGTTTTTTTGTTCCTTGCCCAAATCTAGGAAAAATCTAATTGTTGCCATAAGCAATGGTAATGTAGAGCCAAAGATGGACAGCATGATTTCCATACTTCTTTCAGAGAAGATGAGAAGTTCTATGAATGTTGGCTCCCAAGATGCCTTGCATGTGTGAGGTAGGTCTTAAGAGAAAGGGCCTAAAGAGGATAAAAAAGGGATAAATCTAAAGGACGTTCTAAAATCCCCAGAAAGAGCGAAGTGCTGGAATTGTGACAAAAGAGGGCATGTGAAGGAGTGTGAGAACAATAAAAGGAATGTTGATTCCTCCACAGAAAAGTCCTTTGATGATGATTTTGATGCTTTGTTTATTTCACTTAACACTATTAGTAATGATGCTTGGTTTATTGATTCAAGTTGCTCCTACCATATTATTCCTCACAAGGAGTGGTTTACTACTTACAAAGCATATGATGGGGGAGATGTTTTCTTTGGTGATATTAACCCTAAGAAGATTATTGGTAAGGGAAAGGTAAAGTTGTGTTTTAGTGATGGGAGGATTAAAACTCTTGATAATGTTTTGCATGTTCTATGACTTGTGAGTAATTTACTTTCAGACTTTCAATATCCAAGTTGAATGACTCTGGAATGCATGTGACATTTGACAAGTCTGGTTGTAGGTTGGTAAGAGGGAGTTTGGTGATAGCTAAAAGCCTAAAGGATCTCGGATAAGGACTTTGTTTAGGCTAAATACTTCTACTTTTTGTAACTCTTCCAATGTAACTAGCACTAAAAATGCATGTATGTTGTGGCACCATAGATTGGGTCACATTGGTGAAAAAGGTCTTAAGACCATTCTTATTAAAAAGTTGGTTGATGGTATTTTTGATTATTCTGTTGGCAAAAATGATTTTTGTGAGCATTGTGTGTTTGGTAAACAAAATAGATCATCATTTCTTAATGGAACTAACAAGGCAAAGAGATTATTAGAGACCATTCATTCGGATATATGTGGACCAATGGATGTTAATTCTTTGGGTAAGTCTCGGTATTATGTCTCTTTCATTGATGATGTCTCAAGATGCACATGGATTTATTTTATTCGTTCTAAATCTGAAGTTTTCACTAAGTTTAAGGAATTTAAGGCCTTAGTTGAGAAGCAATCAGATTATAAGATAAAAGTGTTGAGATCTGACAATGGGGGTGAATATTGCTCTAGGGAATTTGATTTTTGTAAGCATGTAGGTATTGTTGGGCAAAAGACTACCTCTTACACTCCCCAACAAAATGGGATAATGGAAAGAATGAACCAAACCTTGATGGAAAGAGCTAGGAGAAGGTTGGGTGGTGCTACGTTTGATAGATGCTTTTGGGAAGAAGCTGTTGGTACTGCTTGTTATTTGATTAATAGATCTTCTTGTTTAGCTCTTGTTGATAAAACTCCTTATGAAGTGTGGATAGGTAGAAAGCCTTTTGTTTCACACTTAAGGGTGTTTGGTTGTGAGGCTTTTGTTCATGTGCCTCAAGAGAAGTGATCTAAATTGGATCAAAAGCACAAAAAATGCATCTTCATTGGCTATGGTGAGAATGTAAAAGATTATAAGTTTTGGAATCCTCTAACTTGTAAAATGCTCTTTTTTGGAGATGTGATTTTTAGGGAGTTTAGAGCTTATTCAAGAGAAGAACAACCAAAGGAGAAAAATAAGACAAAGATTGAGAAGCACGAAGGTGCACATGTGGAAGAACAATCTGATGGATCTGAGGATGGAGAAGAAAAAGAGGGTTTAGAGAGTTCATAGGACGTGTAGGATGAACACATAGAAGAACATGTAGAGCCCATTAATCCTACCTTGAGACGGTCCACAAGGCAACACAATCTAGTTAATAGGTATAACCCACTTGATTTCCGTTGTGCATTTTCTTTGTTGAGTATTGACAATGAACCTAGATCTTTCAAGGAGGCTTTCTCTTCGGAGGAAAGTGAGTCTTGGTTGTAGGCCATGCAAGAGGAGATGGCTTTGGATGGTTGTGACATGTGGGATCTTGTTAGTTCTTCCAAAGGAAGGAAGCCCATTGGTTGCAAGTGGGTATTTAAAATGAAATTTGGTGTAGATGGTCGGTTAGAGTGGTATAAGGCCAGATTGGCAGCTAAAGGCTACTCCTAGAGAGAGGGAGTTGATTTTGGTGAAATTTTCTCTCCTATTATTAAATTGACTTCTATTAGGTTCCTATTATCTATTGTTGTTTCTTTTGATTTTGAGATGGAACAAATAGATGTTAAAATTGCTTTCTTGCATGAGTGCTCTTGGGCTTGATAGAGGATGGTGTGCCTCCTAGGTGGTATGAGGGATGGAGTGGACTTGAGATCCTACCATTTTCATGGGTTGGGAGTCAGATGAGCTCCCCTGAGCTTGAAGGTCTCCTCAAGTACACCACCTTGGGGTGGATGGACGAGGATCCATCCATGCTCTTGGAATACAAGGAGGACCACACATCAAATTGCGTTTGAAAGCATTTCTAGTGAATTACTAATATGGTTGACTATAGGAATATGTTGGAAGTGGATTCACTTTGAGAGGGGGGGGGGGGGAGGGGTGAATCAAAGTGATATAATTTTAGACTTTTTGACTTGAATGCATGTAAAGTGCGGAAATCTTAATATCCAAAATTCGACAATTACTTAAAATAAATTCCATTATATTTCAAATAAGTTGTCATCACATTCATTCATTCATTCATAAGAACAAGTCAATCAAAACATAACGACATTAAAGTCGAAAAGATAACTTCATAATAATCGGTCTAAATCTTACAAGTGTCGAAATACATATTTCAATAACAAATACAATGAATGTTACATATCTAGTTACAAATTCGAGACTTAGGCATTCAGTCGCCATAAGCTCGTCAATATATACATCATGAATAATAAAGCATTTTTAAAGAAGATTCAGTCAGTCGATCTTCTATCCATAAGCAAATCTTCAAAAGAAGACAAGAACAAGAATTAGGCGCTTTTTCCGCCCAACCTCGAAGCTTACGCTTCCCCAGAATTTCTTAGTCAATCAAGAAATACTCGACCCTGTATGAATTGCTTAGCAAAAAGCAGTCTATGAGCAAGATGGAATCTGGTGCATGCCTAGTACTACTAGTAATCCACAAGCATTTTCATTTTTCTAATTCAGTTAAGAAAGAAGCAAGTTCGATACTAGGATATGGTAGAGAGCTCAAATAATCTATCTATTTCAATGGTACAAAAATTACTTGGCCAAGTAAAATGTCATGCACGACAAATAAAAGTAGTTTTGGGAAAGCAAAACTACACTCTCTATTAACCCATATTCGGCACCCGTCCCGGAAGGTAACTTTCCCAAACACATAACATGACATGCGAATTCTTTATCAAGCATGCATGGTTCCAACTATCAAATACAGTCTTTCGCAATCTTTCAAAACATTAACTGAAAACATCGTTTAAAATGAAAACAGTTTAACAAATACTACTTTTCATTGTTTCATTTCGCAAAAAGATATAAAATCAATATTTTAATTCGGTCATTTAAATAATCAATAAAGTTTCAAAAATGAAGGTGTATCTCCAGTATGTTGAATAACACATATAAAAACGTAAATTAAAAGAGTACACATTCAGCTGTTTCATACTCTTATTTAATTTAAGTTGTTTAAATAATCGTTCTGAATGTTTTCAAAAGTAGACCAAAACTCAAGTTAAAATGTCTTATTTCAAGTTAATCCTATTTTCAGCGTTTAAATATCAATTATTTATCAAATTAAATCTAACTATTTTAAAATTCCGAGTTTTAACAGTTTTCATAAAAAGTGAAATATGCAGTTTTCCATAATTCTCGTTTCAAGAATAGAGTTAAAATTCTGTTTTTTTTTTTTAGTTTTTCTATCAACAATCTCTGTTTTCTGTCAGCATAATTCAACTAATTTGTATCAGCATAATTTTGTTTTTCTCAATATGGTCATTTCGTTTTCCAAGTTTAAATTGGTTTTCTAATTTTTAGTTCATTGATTTAAGAACGATTTAAATCAAATTCATCTAATTCTTAGCATAAATAAAATTAAATTTCTGTTTCAAAGCTATCTTGAATTCTGGAAAAATTAAAATCACAGTTGAAATTTTTCCTATCATAAAGATTTATTTATTGATTTTCCATTTAATCTTTGTGTCTAAATTCTGTCTATGATTTTGGAAATCAATACAATTTGTTTCAGTTTTTCTGTTCTGACATATTTCAAATTTAATTTTTTGACAGTCATTGTTTTGTTTTGATTCTCTATTCCTAATTTCCTTAATCAATCAAGATTTTGTTAATTTCCTAACATTCATTTCCAGAATTTATTGAATTTCAAATTGAAGACCAAATTTAGTATTTCCAATTCACAAGTTCCTACCTGGAAAATTCGTTCTGCTCTTTCCTAATTGCTGTCTGGTCTCTCTCTTTTCCAAATTCGAATTTTCTTTTTTTTGCTGCTGTGAGATGTGAGATGACTGGTAATTTCTTGGTGTGCAAGTGTGAAGAGATTAGTTTATGGGAGGTGATTCACACCTTACCCCAGCCTTGGCCGCGCCTTTTCTTTCTTTCCTTCCTGCTGCTGCTATGAAGTGGCTTCCAAATCTGTTGGGAAGGGGTCTCCCTTATGGACTGCGCAAGGAGTGGAGTGAGGGGCTGCATGGACAGGAAGGCAAGTGCGTGGTTTTCCTTAGGCTGTGCCTCTCCAAACTCTGCCCTTACATGCTACCAAAGGATAGGGAGCTGCGTATGGAGCATGGCAAAATATGGAGGTGCAAATGGAGTTCTCCTAAGGTTTGACTTGCTGTGTCTAACCTCCAACTCTGTATCGCCCCTGCTGTAGCGTATGGATGCTGATTGGAGGCGTGTGAGGAAAGCTTAAGATATTCCCTTCTTCATACTGTGTCTTCCTCTTACCTCCTCTCACAATTTTTTTTCAATTGGCAGTGTATTAAAAACAGAAATGGAACAGTGTTTGATCTCCAAATTCCAAATTTTGCACTCTTCCAATTTTCCTCTGTCCTCAATTTCGGATTTTCCATCCCATATATTTGTTTTCTTATGCATTCATGCATATCTTAGATCCATAAATCTCTCAATTTGATCTTCAGATCAAATTCATAACTCTTAGTTTTAGATATTTTTTAAGATATTTATTTCTTGCAATTTAGCTGAATTCAATTTTTTGATTCACAAACATAATATACGCACAAGACATTTAAAATATCAATCTACGTGAGTGTGTGAGATCCCATCTATTCGCAAACATCAATCGGCTAAACAACTCTACCTGATCGTTGTTCTCGCCTTCAACCTCGTTTACCTGTTTCCTGCGTTCACTTGCACTCGATTTATCATCAACAATGACAAACCCCGAAATAAAACCTAAATACCATAATTGCATTTCAATTTCAATTTCATTACGATTCCAATTTCAATTCAATTCAATTTCAACTTCATTTCATTTTGAATCTCAATTTAACCATCTTTAAATAATCATTTAATCTTAATCTAAATTCGACATATCAAGTATGTCTGTATTTAAAAATGTAGGTGAAAAATTCAGATGTGACAATGCACAATTAAATTTTTGACCTTGAACCAATGTGGGAGATTTGATTATGCAAGTGAACAATTGAACTTTGCAGAAAGATATGCAAGAGAATAACATTAAAAACTCATATTAAAAACATCATGTAACATTGTTCCATTAATGTGTGAACAATCTTGTATATGCTTTTGAAACAAAACTTCAACTTTGTACAATACAGATTTAATTTGCTTTATGGAAGACTTTTTAAAAACAGATTTGAACAATTCAACTCTGCATGACAGACTTAAACATTTTGAAATATGAACTTTTTTGAACAAATTAAAAAGTATTAGAGCATTGACTAAATGAGCACATTAACTTGAAACAAAATGAAAGACAAAGAACATCACATAACACAAAGATTTCTTGAATGGAAAAACCCTCATGGGGTATAAAACCACTCGTTAAAATTTCCTTTTCATTAATCAAAGAGCACCAACACTGTAACAATGGTGGAGCAACAACTCAACACCTTTTCTGAAGCACCAACTTCATAGGAGCACCAACCCCTCAATTTACAAAGCTTCTCAATAGCCATGCAAATTGTCAGGACCTTATAACTACATTATTTTTGCCATTACAAAATCTCAACAAAGTACATATAAAAGATATACAATAATGCCCATTATAATCTATACTGAATATGACAGTATCAAAAACCTCACTAAATTTTTGAATGCAATCTTTGTAATGAAACAGAGATGTGATACAATAAAACCCTCTTCTTATTTTCTCTTTTTCATCAAATATTCTTGAAGAGCATAAGGATATACTGAGAGGGGGGAGGGTGAATCAGTATATCAACAAACTTTTACTCTCTTACTTATTTATCAACTTCAAACTTAAACATACATCCACTATTTGATATGAACCAATTTATACAAGTTAACACAACTTTTATTGAACTGATTTTTACAAAGTAGGTACCAACCTACAGATTTATAATAAGATGATTTAGTAGGACACAACCTACAAGGAACATCCAAACCTTTATAACTTTAGTAGGCACCTACCTACAAGGAGCACCAGCCCCTAATGCAAGGCACCAACCTTGATTTGATGGTTGCAAGATGATGCCTTCAATCTGACCTGCGCTATCCCAATCCTCCAATCTGCCTTTGGTGATGAATGATCTCACACTTAGCCCACACAAGGAGATGGGACTTCAGACTTACAATCTCTCTTACACAACAACCACACCCTCCAACCTGATCTGAGAAACAAATATATAATTTGCTCAAAGCTTGCAACTCTTGATGAAAGAACACATTAATCACAACTCTGCCTCTTCATATCTCAAACACACCTCTTTAGATGGGCCATTTATTTGTCTTGACCTACTTTAATTCATTAATTTTCTGTTTTGTGCACAAATCAATATTCTTATGTGGCACTATCTTTTATTGCTTGCCTTATTAAAGACGATCACACCACTTAACAAATCCATCTCTTCAAAAAATCGTAACACTTCATGTAGATCGCCTATTTTCATATTGTCTTATAAGAAATACGTCTTTTGGAGAAAATATGCCTTTTCAGATTGCACCATGTTTAATTATAATATCTGTTCTATTATTTTTGGAGATTAGACGTATCTTTCCAGTGAAGAAACACGTCTTTTTATGAATGTTTATTTAAGATGAATCACTTCTCTTTAGAAGCACGCCCTTTTGAGATGTGATTAAAACGGCTTTAGGATGAAACACATCCAAAGTGAATCATGACAACTCTTCAGATTTTAAGAACTGATTCTCATACCTCTTCAAGGAAAAGACATCTTAGTTTGAATGACTTCGATTTCCATGACTCTTCAAGAGGGTCGTTCTTCTTTAAGGAACTTCATTTGTCTTGATAATCAAATGATAAACTAAATGTTAATGAATCTGAATTCAACGACTGCCTAGAGAGTCATTCTTCTTAACCAATCACAAAATACATATGTGAGTAATCATAAGGAGCAGTTCGTCCATTTTCTTTAACAAATTGTATATGTTAAAGATATCGAACTTGATAATCATTAAACTTGATTATATTAACTTGAAGGATCTTCAATCTGAACAATCTTATGATTTTTTTCTTTTTTTTGTCAAGTATGTTGGTATATATAATTTCTTTTATTGTTCATGAGCTTTATCCTTCATGATGTTCATGATAACCTCCAACTATCTCAACTTGGGCACCTTCGCCATCAATGACAATATTTCCAACAATTCTTTCCAATCTCTATATTCTTTTCAAAACCTCTGAACAAAATAATGGCTTATTGCCATTCTTTTTATACAACACAAAAACTGAAACCCTTGTACCAAAATGTGAGACCTCGAGTCAAGAACCAAACCCTCGAGTTAGGGTTTCTAAATCAAACTAACAAATACAGTTGAAATAAAAAAATATATATATATTTTTCTTTAATATAATCAATTGTCATATCTTTGCAAATAAACTGTCTTTTCACTTTCCTTTTACCTTATTCACCTTCGAAAAACAAGTAGAAATTTGCAGATATTACCTCTCATGGCGGTTTGAAACTACAGACAAATCCCATGAAATCCTCTAGATTTACCTCCGCTTCCAGCTCAAGCAAAGTCCACCAACATATTTCCAAACTTTCACTGTCCATGATACCTCAAGTTCGAGCAAAGATCCACAAGCACGGTGTCAAAAACTGTAACTGCTAATTGCAATGGTGGCTAGGGTTTGAGCTAGCCATACAAAAATGAAAACATAACTTTGTTTTTCCCTATTCTCCTTACAACTTTCGAGATAATCATTTGAAATCCACTATCAAATGATGTTAAACATCATTTGAAATCCGCATGAGACCGACACAATGATCATTAAATCAAATACCAAAACATTTCCACATCATGCTGTCTAGTATCCACGTGAGCTAACAACTGTACAATGATAATACCCTGTCGGCTGCCAAATAAACATAATGATTCATATAATTGACTGTCCCAGATTAGTCAAGGCCGATTTATCACTTAAGCCGAGGCCTTATAAAGCCCGATGACCAAACAAATAGATGTAGTCAATATGCAAGGTGAGATACATTGTAATATAACGATGAAATGATACCCGATCACAATACATATATTGTGTATCAATATAAACATCTTAAACAATAAACTCCACCCTATGTATAATGCTTGAACCCTTTTGAAGCTATATGTATAGCAAGTAAACATATGCAACATGATAATCTGGCCATGTATCAAGAATGATAAAATCATGTGAACCACCAAGTGTAGCATGTAAATTTTGAGTGAAGTAGAGCTCACAAAAGCAATGTAAATTTATAAAATGTCTACTTGTAAAATAAAGCTGATTATGATCAATGATCACTTGTAGACACAAACCAAATTATCTTTAATCCGAGTAAAGAACTGTACAAAACTATCACCTGTATGTGTCTCAACAAAACCAAGTAGAGACTGAAAATAAACATGCCAACGTGAGTGCCAACCAATATCACTGAACCAATCTGAGTCTCAGAACAATATGTGCATCTGTAAAGATCAAAACAATACAACATGATATCACTTTTAACCATTAACACCTGTAGAAAGAATCACCTCATGTGACATATATATCCTTTGCACAAAATTCCAGCATAGAATCACCCCATGTGACATATATAACCCCTGCACAAGAATCCAACATGATTAGAACCATAAAAGAGGACTGAAAGTATCCAAAGCACTGCCCACAAAGTACTATCCAAAGCACTGTCCACAAAGTGCTGAAATATATAACCAAACTGTGAAATGCCAAGGCACCAACCCAGGGCAGTTTCTACATCAAGGACAAATGCCATAGCTACACAAGAATCCAACATGATTAGAACCATAAAATAGGACTGAAAGTATCCAAAGCACTGTCCACAAAGTACTATCCAAAGCACTGTCCACAGAGTGCTGAAATATATAAACAAATTGTGAAATGCCAAGGCACCAACTTAGGGCAGTTCTGACATCAAGGACAAATGCCACAGAAGAAGCCAACAAAATATGCCTTGGAATAATCATTAATTATTCTATGTCATGTCCCCGATTTGGCTATGGCGGGAGATAGTGTTTATCAACACTGCAATGAAATTTAAATTTAAATAATATTAAATAATATAATATTAATAAATAAACTATTAAATAATATAAATTTAAATTATTAAAAATAATCTTTAAATTTTAAATTACACTTTGGCTGACCCTTTGGAAGGCGCCCATTGATGCATATATATGTTGACTGTTTATTTGAAATGGTTCATCACAGAAAATGGAATTATTGTAATGGCCCGTAGGGATGTAGCCCTTTGCTAGCCACGCCAAGTGAGACATTGCCCTCACCCAACGACATAATTCTTTCTCGTAGCTTCCTTGAACCCTTTCTATTAAGCTCCCTTGAATATCCAACTCATGATTCACTAGTTGTCTATAGGTCTGAGCGAGGTTGAGATCACGATTAGCCGTTTATTGGCCAAGCTTGGGCTTTGGCCACTTTTCGATTCAATCATAGCAGTATACGAGAGGCGTCATTGGATAGGCAATCAAGGAGAGCGACGAAGAATTGAGACAGGATATCTCAGGCTGCTTCATTGCTGAGCGAAAACCATTCACGAATTGGAGATATTGTCATCCCCTTATCTCAACGATCAACGGAGTTGGGATTATAATGAATTAACATTATTGGATGCCATTTGCATATACTTACCACGACCATCTCATACGGAGCGACATTTCACTACTTCTGTTGACTTGTCCCAGGCCCCCCTTGATCTAGTAGTAATCTTTGGTGTTGAGCTTATTCCACCAAATATTGTGCTAAGCTGTGCGTATGTTATCACCGGTGGAGTTGTTTTTTGTTGCCAGTCGATATACTTGTGTGTAGGTTGCGTCAATTGTAATTGCCAGAGCATCTAGTAGTTTTCATTCGAATCTGTGAACTATCATGGGACTGGTGTTTTCATTTGCTGTAAGTCACTCTTTCATATGAACAAGTCAGAAAGATAAATATGGGTCACTAGTCCGGAGTTGTGCTATTTCCAGAGGACTTTTTGTATTGGCCTTTGATCTGATCTAAATGCAAAGAGAACCTTATTTCAGTTTCTATTACTGATCTCATTAGTTTCAGTATTGGTTATTATCACTGCTTCCAATCTGCGAATTGTCGACATTGGGTTTGTTATTCTGTGTTTTGCTTTACTAGGGAATCCTAATTCTGAGTACATTTATACAGGCTCTCTTATCATATTGCTATTGTATGCAAAACTTGGAATGGTATATTTGTGACTATGTGCAATCAATGCTTGGTATATTATAGTGGTATCAGAGCTAGCAATTCTGCCAGCCTGTGGGTTTGAGAATGCAGATCTACAACGAAAACATGAGTGAGGAGGAAGAAGATGATGAAATTGTGGTCTCCAAAATTGCTCGATGGTATGGAAGGTACCAAAAATATAAAGATCTTTTGTCATATCAAGAATATAAAAGGATGGCGGGATTGGCTATACCTGTAAGTGAGGAGATTATCAACATCTTTGATGAGTACTTAGGCGAACCTGAGGATATAAAGGACACCGAATCCTTTGATAGGTACTACATGAGGAAAAGAAAGGAAGAGGTCAAGGAACATGACCCAAAGAACTCAATGTTGTTGGGAGAAGCAAAGTCCGAATTAGAACCAGAATCACTAGCAATTACTAGTGAAGAAAAGATAGAAAAGAAAGAGGGATCACTTTTTGGAGATTCGCAGCCTACGAGTGATCAAGAGAATGACAAAGAGCAGTCTCCATGTTTAGAGGTTTGGACTCCTAGCCGTACATGTGGAAGCCCGAAAGAGGATGGAGCCATGTTCATAGGATCACTTCAGCCGCACGAAGATATGGACAAGCAAGAATCTTCTTTTGCTCCTACTAGTGGAGAATGCACAAGTCTTCATGGCGACCACAAGGCTAAAGGACAGGCCAATACAACAATAATTGATCAGCTATGTGGAGGTGTGGATTCAACCAATGTTTCATTACATGAGCATAATATTGCTCCACTAGCCCTACATCTTATTGGTAAGGAAACGATTTGTGTTTTTGATAACTTGGATAATGATGACGCTCATACACATGACAACAATACAAAAATTCTCTCATACAGTTAACAGAGTAACTTTGATAAAGAAGTTGAGGGGTCACTTTATGATTGTGCATTCACCCTCTAGACTAGCAATTGAAGAGGTTCATGAATTTGCTTGTGTGTTGACACCCTACTCTTATGATGATGATTCCTCTAGTGTGCATGATGATGATAATGGTGTCTTATGGGAAGAAGATGATTCTACTCACTACTATGATGACGATGCTTTGACTGAATTTGATGTTGATCTAGCCTTGAAACATGAGTTGTGTGAAAAATATGTCACAGAGGTAGCTGATTTTGGGAAGCTTGGTTGTGAAGACAAATCAGAAATGTGGCATGGGGGTTTCCTGTCCCATAAGTCAAACCCATTGGAGAAGCAATTGAGGATGAATGATAGTCAGATCATGGCAGCCCTAATGCACTTTAATGACATTCATAGATGATGGCAGATTTGTGTTGGAAGGCCCTAAGTGGGCTTGAAGGACTCAAAGGAGGTGTCTCTCTTGATGATTTGCACAAACTTCAAGAGAATTGGATAGTAGTGAAGTCAAACTTCCTTGACTTAATTGCGGAAAGGGGTCATCTCCTTGCACTTGGTGAGATTTATGTGGATGCCTTGAGAAGGAAGGAAGATGAAGTGGATAAGCTCACTTTTGAGCTTAAGAGCAGCAGCAAGAAGGCAAAGAGTGCAGACAGGGAGGAAGATAGTGAAGGACTGTATGATGAAGGCATTGTTTGCAGCCATGGTACTGATTTGGTAACACATGATTTGCACTTGGAGGCATTTCGTGGACCAGCATTAGTTGATAACCATTCCCTCATGGAAGGAGAATTGATTGAGAGCAAGAAAGACATCAGGCTTGGACATAAGGTGAGGACTGATTTTTTGATGTATGACAGCAGCCCTTTATCTCAATTTTTTCATGTTATGGCAGCCAAGAGGACCGTCCTTAAGGCTCATAGTTTTCATGAAGAAAATCATATTGGATTGACATGCGTTGGAGAGCATGAAATGATGAGGAAAGAGACATTTGAGGGGAGGTATGATAGCTGTTCTGATTTTCTGATTTGGGACAATAGTCTTTGGGCCTTGCTTAGTTTTGAGCTGTGATGCAGAGCAGGGTGGTTGTCTTCAAACTAACTCAAACAACTCTTTGCCAAAGTCTTTACACAACAAACAAAGTGAATTTCTTAACAATCGTCCACTATGCTTTGTAGGACAGAAAACACCCCTTTTCTGACATAATTTGTAGAGAACAACTCAATCCCACAATCTAAAAACTGTCTTGGGTATCCATTATGGAGTTCTAAAACATACTCAAAATTTAAGGGTGGTTGTTTTGTAACACAAGACCTTAAAATTGACTGTCCCGTTTGTCAAGAGGCCTAATTAGGCTTGTTCAACTAGGCATCTATTGGTTTTACAATCTCCCAACCTCCACTTTTCAAACCAACACCTTAAGCATGTCAAATATGGCCTGCCTCAACTTTCCCAATCGCCCCAAACCATTTCTCAAGGGTTTTCCTACAAACCTTAACTTCTATGCTTCTATTTTGCCCAAAACATGAGGTTTCCAACCTAGGGCAGCAACAAATCTTCACCAAATATTATCCTCTGCTCCTGCAAACACCAAACACTCAAAACACAACCTAACTACTTCCATTCCACCGGTTCTCAGTCCATTTCATTGGTGGAATGGCTCAAAACTTCATTTTCTTCACCCAAAACACTAAAACTTAGGGTTTCAAAGCAATTTTCAGAAAAAAAAACTCTTAACTCACACAAACTTTGATGAAATCAGATGAAACAAGATGCAAAAGAAAGTTAATTCACTCCTTCATCAATCCCAATGCACAAATGTTCACTCCCAGGCCGTACCAAACGCTGTAGTAGCAAATTTCAATGTAGAACACAGAAAAACAGAAATTTGATTGATATTTAGTCTTCCAAATACACACCAAAACCTTCTCTTCACCTTCGCCTACACAAGGCTATTTAAGCCATTACAAAACAAAACTAATGATTTTTAACTGTCTTTTGAAAACTTGACCGTTCAACTTCCTTTTCACACAAAAATGTAAAAGTTGCTATGCAACTTTTTGCAATTTTTACAAAATAGAGCAACATTTTACCATTCGACCACTTGACCAAACTTGGACCCCTAAGACCCTATTCACACCCTTACAAACATGAAAAAAAATTGCAATTTTTACAAAATAGAGCAACATTTTACCATTCGACCACTTGACCAAACCTGGACCCCTAAGACCCTATTCACACCCTTACAAACATGAAAAAAAAATAGTCCAAAAGACCTTATTACATCAAGGAAACACAAAAGACCAAAACTATGCATGAAGTCTTATGGGTGCCTTGCACCAAGCTGGTAGTTCCTACCCCTAAGGATGATGGTAAGAAGTCTCCTACTATTGTTGGCACTCACTTGGAAAACAAACATGGAGTCTTATTTGTGTGTCCAAGACATAAGAGGACCAAACTAGCACAAAAGGTCGTGACAGAGGCAAAGAAGATCCAAGGCATGTGGCATATGGGGAATGAGCCTTGTAAGGTGGTCAAGCAAGTGGAGCAATCAGATTTGAGGGAGCACACACTTAGTAGATCAGCCACCCGTGTCATGCCTTCGTATGAGGTTGGAGAGAGTGGTGATTCAGATTTGGTCATTCATGGGGAGCTTGAGAGGTCTACTAGTGATGAGATACAATCCCATCATGAGGCTGTCCTACCCTAAGGACTTAGGGCACAAACCATGGATGCACTAGCTTTTGATTGGCGCACACTTGGAGGAATAGAGTTACAGGTGACCTATGATCCTACTATTTTGATAATTGGTTTTGAGGTGCGAATATCCGTGTTTCAGCTAGGCTATGAAGCATGGAATGAGTGTATGCATGATGACATTGATGTTCCATCCCTAATTCACAAGTCTCTTCTATATGCTATGGTGAGAAGTAACCTTTCTACATTATCACACAAGGATTCCCTTGGAAGCACAATTGTTCGGGTGACTTGGAGGGTCATGGAACATCTCTTTATCATTGGAGGTTGGCATCATGTCGAGGCTCTATCACCACTTGTCATTAAATGCACTTCTTGCATCATCATAAAGCTGATTTTCAGATTCAGGAGTTGTTCCGACCTAATCAACAACCTAGGATGGATTGATATGCCTTTTCATGTACACTTGAGGGGAGTTTTGTACATCCATGGGAGACCTCTCGGAGTTGGGGAGTTGATTGGTATTGATAACCCTTCAAGATACATACGTCTCCCCATAGTTGTTGGACACGATAGCATGATGGATTGGGATCTGGGCAATGATATGTTTGGTTTACTCATTTAGTGGGATCATGATGAGTTGCATCATAGTTATGGGCTTGATGGTGTTTATATCAGAGTGGAGCAGTGAAAGACTTGGTACACATGGTCATGTTTCCAGGATAATCTCTTTCACCACTTGTCGATCAACTCAACATTGGCTTGCAGTTGCTTGAGGGCAAGCAACATCTGGGCATGGAGGACTGTCATGTCCCCGATTTGGCTGTGGTGGGAGATAGTGTTTATCAACACTAAAATGAAATCTAAATATTTTAAATAATATTAAATAATATAATATTAATAAATAAATTATTCAATAATATAAATTTAAATTATTAAAAAAAATATTTAAATTTTAAATGACACTTTGGCCGACCCTTTGGAAGGCGCCAATTGATGCATATATATTTTGATTGTTTATTTGAAATGGTTCATCATGGAAAATGGAATTATTGTAATGGCCCGTAGGTACGTAGCCCTCTGCTAGCCACGCCAGGTGAGATGTAGTCCTCACCCAACGACATAATTCTTTCTCGTAGCTTCCTTGAACCCTTGCTATTCAGTTCCCTTGAATATCCGACTCTTGATTCAATCGTTGTTTATAGGTCTGATAGGTTTGAGCAAGGTTGAGATCACGATTAGCCGATTATTGGCCAAGCTTGGGCTCTAGCCACATTTCAATTCACTCATGGTAGTACATGGGAGGCATCATTAGATGGGCTGCTTCATTGTCGAACAAAAACCATTCACGAATTGGAGATACTGTCATCCCCTTATCTCAGTGATCAATGAAGTTGGGTTTACAACGAATTAACATTAATGGATGCCATTCACACATACTTGCAACAACCATCTCATATAAAGCGACATTTCACTACTTTTGTTGACTCCTCCTGCCCCCCCTTGATTTGGAAGTAATCTCCGATGTTGAGCTTATTCTGCCAACTATTGCGCTAATCTGTGTGTATGTTATCACCGGGGGAGTCATTTTTTGTTGCCTGTCGATATACTTGTGTGTAGGTTGCATCAATTGTAATTTCTAGAGCACCTATTAGTTTTTCATTTGAATCTGGGCACTATCATGGGACCAGTGTTTTCATTTGTTGTAAGTCACTCTTTCATATGAACAAGTCAAAAAGATAAATATGGGTCACCAGTCTGGAGTCATGTGCTATTTCCAGAGGACTATTCGTTTTGACCTTTGATCCGATCTAAATGCAAAGAGAACCTTATTTCAGTTTTTGTTACTAAGCTCATTAGTTTCAGTATTGGTTATTGTCACTGCTTCCAATCTGCAAATTGTTGACATTGGGTTTGTTATTCTCTGTTCCACTTTATCGGGAAATCCTAATTTTTAGTATATTTATACAGGCTCTCTTATCATATTTTGCTATTGTATGCAAAACTAGGAATGGTATATTTGTGAATGTGTGAAATCAGTGCTTGGTATATTACATCCTATGAACTATGAATCTAAATATTATGATGTATTAGCTATTATGATGTATTGCTCTCAATATTATAATATTTTAGTTGAATATTACTGTAAAATTGATACTTGTTATTACTAATATAAGATTTTAGTGATTACTATTGTTTTACAAGCCTAAAATTAGGAATTTCCCAAAAGGGGACATTACAAATTTTCTCCTTTATCGGCTTCCCAAAGGCCTTCTCGGTCTTTTCCTTTCTTCTACGACCAGAAGACCCCTTTCCAACATTGCATTCTCTTTTTATACTTCATTCAAGTAGTTGAACAATTGGCAATGATGGACCATTTTAGAATTGAATTGACATAGGTTCTTTTAATCACATTTTGATATGTGTTGACATTTTAACATTATTGGAGTGTGAGTACCTGCTAGGAACTCTAACTCTTTGAAATGTTAGAGGAGCCATTCTCTTTTTTTAGGGCCTTTATACTTAACAAGAACTCTCTAAAGTTTGTCGAAGATTCCTTTATCAATAGGAACTCTAACTTCTTTTATATTGAAATTCAAAACTTCGCTAGTCTATATGATGCCTCCCTTGTTGGGGCATCGAGGTTCCTTAGGAACTTCGACCCTTGTCCTCATCCAATATCTAATTCATTGCTTGACAAGGTTTGGGCTTTGCTCAAACCCTGTATATCCATTGCTTTGGCGATTAGTGTTATGACATCTCCAGAGATCCTGATCGCATAGGTTGTTGGGGATAAGGACTTTCTCAAAATCCCAATGCATACCAATGCTTGTTGGGGTTGTCTGAGTATCAGGGATCGTTAGGATCTTGAGCACCTTTCCTTTTTAGTCATTGTGTTATTACCCTTGTTGATAACCCAGAATCTTCTCATCTTTTCTCATTCGGGTTGGGGCCCTTCTAAGGTTTGGTGTTTTGCTAAATCTTTAACTCATCCACAGTGTTAAAGGTTTTGCCGATGTCTTGCTTGTGTTCCCTTGCTTATTAGGTTTTGGCCCTTTAGGGGTTTTCTCACTCACATGTTTCTTTGTTCCTTTGAAATGCTATAAATTATTTTATAAGACTTTAAACTTTGTCAAATTTCAACTATAGGAACCCATTAAGCCCTTTGACAACATGAGCCGCTTGTCCAAATTTCGTGCTTTTTGACCAAATTAAAATTGTAGGCACCCATTAGGCAACTCTACAAGGTGACATCATTTTCTTGAAATTTAATCTGAAAATCACCTCCTGAAGCAAACACCAAAAGCACACCAAAACTGAACTAAACTAAAAAACAAAACCTTAAATTGTTTTGGTTGATGCTAATCGCTCATGCTCTTGGATGCTCTTGCATCTTATCTTGTTTATTCTTATCATCGATAAGCTTGACTATTTCTATAGATTGATTTCTTGATGGATCGATCAACAATCTTGAAGCAATCTATGCCCTTTTGGGTTTGGGAGTAGTCCCATGTAACAATTTAGCTGCCATATCATAATTAGGTTCAATTGTGTTTTTATACTTTCTCTTTATACAAACAACCTCTTTGAGCTATTGAGAAAAGGATGGGACTTTGGATGGGCTTAAAGTGAATGTAGAAGCAATAGGAGGCAAAATGGCTTTTGATAATGAGGTTTCAAAAGTATGATTGGGTGATTGAGGAGGAGAGATATGAATAGCATTGTCTATATTTAAGGGAAGTGGGGATGGTGAAGATGGTAGCATTTTAGATGAGGAAAGGTTTTCTTGGGCATAGTGATTTTTTAGTGGCTAATATTTGCCAATTGGCTAATAGTTGAAATTTTGGAATCCCAAATTGGCTAATAGTTCGAGCTATAATATGACTTGAATCGCCACATTTTTATAGAATTTTATTATAGTCTTATTTAAATCACCAAATAATTTATTTTATTAAAAAATTTAACTCAAAAATTCACCACAATATTCGATATATGATTACATCATATTTGCCTAAATTTTATAAATTATGGTCAAAATCTATATTAATTCCGCCAATAGTTTATCATAATTATTAATTGCTTTAGGACCATATTTGTAATCTTTAGTTTCCACCATTGATTTATAATATAATCTAATGGCCCTTGTTTTATTCCACGAGATAAAACGTACCCGCAATCTATAATGCTCATGGGGCCCACAATTTCGGGTCTCACGAGCATTATAGATTGTGGGTACATTTTACCTCGCAGAGTACAACGAGGGTCATTAGATCAATGATCTAAAAGAAATTCTGAGCTCCATGAGAATTATAGATTGTGGGTACATTTTACCTTGCTAAATACAATGAGAACCATTATATAATATTTTAAAACAATAGTGGTAAGTAAATATTACAATCCACCACTTAAATCCATTGATAATTTTCACCCTCGGGCCCCTACTTTCCCAAGAGAATTATTTTTAGATTGGGTGGATTTGCCATCATAATTAATGCAATTTCTTATTATTTTTCAAGATTCGCCAAAATTATCCTCAAACATTTAGTGATGTAAAATAAATCGCCAATAAAATTAATATTTTTTATAAAAGAAAGGAAAGATTCACCAATAGAAATTAAAATTTTTTCTAAAAGAAGGAAAGATTCGCCAATAGAAATTAATATATTTTTCTAAAAAGTGAAATATTCGTCAAGATTTAATTTCTTTTTTTGAGGGGAGTTTCTTAAAGTTAAAGTAGAAGCAATAGGAGGCAAAATGGCTTTTGATAATGAGGTTTCAAAAGTGTGATTAGGTGATTGGGGAGGAGTGATATGAATAGCATTGTCTATATTTGAGGGATGTGGAGATGATGAAGATTGTAGCATTTTAGATGAGGAAAGGTTTTCTTGGGTAGTTTCTTGTAATTTAGTTCCAACTCTAGACTCATCTTGAGCGCAAGAACTCTTTAGTTTTACCCTTTTATCAGGTTCTTCACGATCTCCTTTATTGGCCCCGGTTGTACTTGTTCTTGTGCTAGGAATGTTGATATTAGCTGTGAGTGTAGATATCTCAATTGACTTCTCTGTTTGTTTTGCCCCTTTAGATGAAGACCTTGGAAGTTTAGTGGTAGTATGTTTATCTCTTTTACCGTCCAGCCATTTCTTAGATTTGCTCAAAACAAAGAAAGACCTCTCCTTGATGTCTTTTACTTCCTTATTACTGCAATTAATGGATGTATGTGGTTCAAATTAAGAGAATCTAAATAAAATCGATCAATCATTTCTGAACCATTATCTTCGATCCCTTCAACATCCCATCCTAATTCATAATCTTTTGTTTGTTGCACAGTCAATCTAGACCAATCTCTTTTTCTTAGTTCAAAATCATTTTCACAGTCCTCCCAATAATCTTCCAAACAAGGGTGATGATGAATTTTGTTTCCAAGGTATAAATTATTCTTTAGGTAGTTCTTGCTGTCATATGGATATCTCATTTATGGTAATGCATGGTTATTTTCACCAAAGATCTTTCTACATTCTACTCTTTAGCTGAAGATGGAAAAACGTAATAAGGTAATCCAAGTGGGAATTGATACCTTGCCTTTTTCAAGTGTCTGCACTTCTTATTAACTGATTCCATTTGTCTACAGAGCTCAATGAGGACCAAGTGATCAGATGGATATGTAGGCATTTTATAAGGATACTCATCAAAACGTCCTATCCTTAAAAAAGAAATTCTTGGGAACTAAATCAAATAACTTCCAAAGTGCTTAATCAAATTTGAAACTTTAGAGGAAAATCTTTGGCCCATATTAGCATCAAGCTCTGTGAGCATGGTAAATGCATCATTACCCTTCTAAAATGTTTATTGCTAATATTCAATTGTAATTGCATGCATAACTCATATATTTGAAATTTTGAACAGTTCATCATATACCCCTACTTACATGCAGTCCAGGCCATGGGTGCATATTGGCAATGGTGTAGAACAAATATGATGTCATAAAATTCTTGTGTGTTCTAGAAATTTGTGAGCTGATTGTTCCTATCTATCACAATATTCAAAAGAGTTAGTCTCCTTGTCCCCATTAACTCTATGCAGTAAGGTTATGATGTTAGATATATCGTTATTAAAATGTGACCTGAGAAGGTTTTTGGGCAGCTTGGATTTTCCCTTTCTTGGTTTTCTGAGCTAGGCTTTAGCAATATTATTCAGACGTTTCTTTTGTATCGATGAAATAGTTTGTAGCTCTTATCTCTTCCTTCTCTTTGCTTTCTTTCAAGTGTCAAAGATCCAACAGGAACTAAGAACCTGTCAGAGGTTCCCAGAACTTGCAAAATTTTCAGTATCTTTTTTTTTTTCGTTCTTTCCATCTCTTTATGAGCCTTTGAACCCTTTAATCTTTATGTGTTCTGATTGGGGGTTCTCTGGGAATCAGGAACTAAGAATCCTCTTCCTTACTGAATTTCTTTTTTGGAGCATGTGTCATTATTGGGAACTGCATATGTTTTGGGAACTTTTCGAAGGTTCCATATGTTTTGGGAACCTATGAAACTCCTGATGTTTTATTGATTCTTTCCCTTCTGTAGCTTTGCTAGTACATGGGAACTAAGCCATGGGTAGGAACTTTTCGTGACTACCTTTGATTTTTGGAAGCAACCGAGTTCTTGGTGACATAGAAAACACTGACAATTTTGTGGAAAATGAATTCTTGATAGACTGGGAACCTCAGAGAAAAGGAATTCATAGTGACTTAAAGTACTTCGACATTTTCCCGATTAGGGTAAAATATCCAACATGCATGAAATACCTTAGAATTTTATTTTGGACTTTAAACAAAGACATTAGAGACATGAATATTTGACAAAAGGTGAAAGACTAAATGACTTTAAAACATATTGTTTTTGAAAAGTGAAGACTTGCCGCTCTAAACAAGGGCTAGGGTAACATGACTGCAATCCTATGTTCTGGCGTGTTGAGTCATCTGGAATTTGGCTAATCTTTTGGTGTGACTGGTATTTAATATATTATGGGGGTTATGAATCAGTTATAATGCGAAGTGATAATAAGAATGTGTATGGGAATTTGATTAACATGTTTATACAAACAACCATTATAATTTATTATGTTTTTATTAACCTAGTAAATTATATTTGTAGATTTTAGATGATCAGATTAGAGTGCAAAAATTAATTTAAAATCAACACAATGACACAGCCAATACCCTGGGAAAACCCTCCAACCTGAGGGAGAAAAACCCAGCCAATATAACTCCTTTATATTGATAACAATAAGAACAGAAATCTGCTTACAACTCAGGCACAACTCAATGCCTAAAAAGATACAATGAATAGCACCTCTCTTAGATGCCAAGATGCAAATTATATGTCTCTCCTAGAATCGATCTGCTGAATGGAAAAACATCAATCTGCTGTAATAGTGCCAACTCCTCCTTGAACAATGCTGAATGAACTTGATGATAAAATGAATAAGAAACATCTTGAATATATAGGAACCCAAATGAGTTCGCACCTCTTCACCAAGAGAGGTCGGCCTTCAAGAAAAAACGACTTTGAGGAGAGGCATGATTTTCTAGAAGAAGTCGGCCCTTAATAAAATAATATTTTATTCTTTATTAAAATCTTCTTTATTCAAAAAGTGAAGTCGGCCTCTTGGCTTAATTTCGAATATTAATAAGTATATAAATTTAAATAGCATTTGTGCTATATTTAAATTTATTAATTCGCCTGAAGTATTCATCACGAATCTGTACAATATCATTAACACTCCCTCTCAAATAGGGAGGAATACTTTTAGCTGTACAAACATGTATCACCTCATAGTGATGTTAATCAACATGGCTCAAACCAGGAAAAGAGCTTATCACCTCATCGTGAAAGCATATCAGATATCACCTCAACATGATATCAACCATCATGGCTACCTCTATAGATGGTGTGTACAAGTGCTCATCACTTAATGTGATGTTGTCATGTCATCGTGACTTTCACCATGGCTCCCCTAGAGGGTGAAACACAAGTACAAGTAAATCATCATGGACTCCCTCACGTGATGTTGTCATGGAGTCACACACATGACATCCACCATGGCTCTCCCAGAAGGTGGAAACAAGGGATTTCACCTCAAACTTCTCTTTCAGAGAAGAACTCATAATCAAGGGATTTCACCTCAAACTTCTCTTCCAGAGAAGAACTCATTAAGGAGGATCACTGATATTGAGACTCCTCAGTTAAGGCTGTATTCTCCACCATACCAAGCTTATCTTGAAAGTACACAAACTTTATCCTGGAGAGAGGCTTGGTGAGAATGTCCACCGTTTGCTCATCAGTGCTGATATACCTCAATTGTATAGCTTTCCTCAATACCATATCTCTGATATAATGGTATTTGATCTCAACATGCTTTGTTTTGTCATGAAACACAGGATTGATAGAAAGCTTAACACAACTGTGGTTATCATAATGAATGATAGTAGGCTCCAGTGATTGTCCAAACAATCTTGCAAGAAGCTTACGAAGCCACACTGCTTCACGAGCTGCCACACAAGCTGCAATGTACTTTGCCTCGACTGTACTCAAAGCTACTAAAGACTGCTTCCTGTTGCACCAGGATATCATGGCAGATCCCAAACTGAAGCAACAACCAGAGGTACTCTTCCGATCTGTGACACACCCTACCCAATTAGAATTAGTAAAACCATGCAGCTCCAAATCCACACCTATAGAATATCTCAACCCATATCCAACTGTGCCACGCAAGTATCTTAGGATATGTTTAGCTGCAACAAGATGTATCTGCCTTGGTTCACACAAAAACTGACTAAGTGCACTCACTACATAACAAATATCAGGTCTAGTGTTAATTAGGTACATCAGTGAACCAATTAGCTTCCTATACATCGTAGAATCCACCAGTTCTGAACTAGCTGCAACCTCCTTCAACTTATGTAAGTTTATTTCCATAGGTGTAGACATAGGTTTGCAATCAATCATACCAAACCTCTTCAAAATGTCATTAGTATACTTGCCTTGACTTAGAATCATCTCATCTGGCTTTTGCCAAACTTCTAAGCCAAGCAAGTAATGCATGAGACCAAGATTCTTCATCTCAAACTCAGAAGCTAAATCCTTACATTTTAGAATTAGGTGTTCTTCTTCAGTGATAATCAAATCATCAACATACAAAACCAAAATCAATGCTTCACCATTTATCACCTTAAAGTAGAGGTTAGAAGCTGCATCATTCTTTGAGAAGCCCAAACTCAATAGTTAACGATCAATCCTTTCGTACCAAGCACAAGGAGCCTGCTTAAGACTGTACAAGGCCTTCTTCAACTTGCAAACATGAGACTCCTTCCCATGTACCTCAAAACCATCGGGTTGCTCAATGTAAACCTCTTCTTCTATGACACCATTAAGAAAGGTTGTCTTTACATACATTTGGTGAATCTTCCATCCTCTAGATGCTGCAATTGCAATGATGGTTTTGACAGAAGTATAACGAGCCATTAGAGCAAAGGTTTCTTCATAGTCAACACCCTCTAGCCACAAATCTTGCCTTGTACTTCTCAATGCTCCCATCAGCCGCATGCTTGATTTTGAAGAGCCATTTAGAAGACACCACGGATTTGCCTTCAGGTCTAGGAACAATATCCCAAACATCATTCTTAAGTATGGATTGATACTCCTCAGTCATAGCATCTTTCCAAACTTGTTGACTAGAAGCTTCTTCAACATTTGAAGGCTCTGACTCAATGATATGACTCATCAAAGCTACATAACCAGAGAACTTATGACGTCTCTTACTTTCTTTGAAAGTTCCTCTTGGGGCTACAAAACTTTCTACCTCCTGCATAATCTTTCTAGCCCAAAGAGGTCTCTTCTTTCCAATCACAATATCTATAGGCCCATCAGTAGGCCCCAAGGGTTCAACTGGATCACAATTTTCTTGAGGTTCTAGAACCTCTTTCTGAATTTCAGGAATATGGTCAACTTCCATATCTTGAGGAGGCTCTTCTTCATCAATCTCCATGTGAGATCCCTTGGATCTTCTAAATGCATCCTCCTCCTCAAATGTGACATCTCTACTAATCTCAATAGTCTTCTGACCTGGAATGTAGATTCTGTAAGCTTTAGAAGTCTCACTGTAGCCTACCAAAATTCCCTTCTTGCCAGAAGGTTCCAATTTTGTCCTCTTTTCCTTAGGTATATGAATGTACATTGGACACCCAAAGATCCTCAAATGACTTACTTCAAGTTTCACCCCAGAGAATGCTTCTTCAGGAGTAATGTTCTCCAAGATTGTGTGAGGACTCCTATTCTATACATAAACTGCAGTCTTGGATGCTTCAGCCCAAAGAGAAATTTGCAAGTCTTGGTCATGAAGCATGGATTTGACTGCTTCCACAATAGTTCTGTTCTTCCTTTCTGCAACACCGTTCTGTTGAGCATTATAAGGAATGCTAAGCTCCCTCTTAATCCCTGCTTCAACGCAAAAGTTGCGGAAAATAACAAAAGTGCATTCTCCCCGTTATCGGATCTCAACACCTTGATCCTCTTCCTGAACATATTCTCCACCTGAGCTTTGAATTCTCTGAATCCTCAGATTCTTTAGACCTTAAGAAATAGATCCAAGTCTTTCTAGAGTAGTCATCAATAAAAATAATGTAATACAAGAAACCACTCGAAGACGCAACAGACATTGGACCACATAAGTCCAAAAGAATAAGATCTAAGATACATTTGGATCTACTTTCACTATTATGGGATGGAGCTTTTGTATTCTTACCCAAAGCGTAGCCTTTGCGGTTCCTTCATGCTTCTGGTTGAACTTAGGAAGACCTGTGACCATCTTCTCCATAACTGGTGGTGCTCGAAAGTGAAGGTGAGCCAATCTTTGATGCCAAAGATCACCCAAACTTGTGGAGTCATGTACTAGAGCCTAAATGGGCCACGTGCAAAGCCTATAGAGACACCCACATCTAACTCCAACCTTCTTGGCAGTCTTGAAGTTAGAGTTCTTCGCCCATATGAGAACTTTGCCTTCAGAAAAGGCAACCTAATAACCCTTGTCTTCCAAGGCTGATATGGAAGCAAGGTTCCGCTTGATGCCTGGAACGAATAGAACATCATCCAACTGTAATGAATCACCGAAATCCAAATGTAGAGATGAAGTCCCAACTCCTTTTACCGAGTAAGTAGCATCATCTCCAATAATAACTTGTTCCTTCGAATCTTTCATCACCAAATCAGATAGATGTTCCCTGAATCTGGTGATGTGGCAAGAGGCACCATTGCCTATCAACTAGGTGCTGGTGTCGGTAGATATGTTACTTGATAAAGCTGAATAGAACATGTATTCACTTGGTATCCTTTTGCATAGAGGCTTCATCAACATTAGCAAAGGCAGCCTGCTGCTTAGGCCTAGAAGGACATTCCTTTGCAAAATGACCATACTTGTCACATCGGAAGCATTGGACCTTGGAGAGGTCCCTCTTCTTCTTAAATGCGGGGCCATCATCAGCTCCTCTATCTCTGTTTCTTTTGAAATACCCTTTCTTCCCACCTTTCTTCTTTGAGGATTGAGTGGCAAGAACATGAAGATCTTCATTGGTGGAACTTTTCCCAATACCTCTTGCAGCCAACCTAGATTCTTCTTGGATGTAGTCTGCCCTCAATCGATCAAACTTGGGAAGCTTTGATCTCGCATTGATTCCCTGAATATAAAAATCCCAGGATGAGGGGAGACCATTGAGAGCCAACATGGTTAGATCCTTGCTATCGACCACATGCCCAATAGACAAGAGCTAATCTCTCAATTCGGTTATTCTCATAAAGTAGGCAATGATAGTTTCTCCCTTTGCCATCTTCAAGTGATGAAGTTGTTGCTTCAGTGCAAGAGCTCGACTAGTGTTGTTGATCTCATACATCTCCTCTAGGGTTTTGAACATCTCTTTCGCAGTCCTTAACTTGGAGACGATAGGAACAATATGATCCTTCACTGAATCAACCAACATCTTCTTTGCCCTTGTATCTTTCTTCTTCTAAAGGGCTTTTTCTTCCTCTTCCGTAGGCTCGGGGGCGGAGCTCTCCACAAACTCTGCCAATTTGCTTTCCTCCAAGGTGAGCATGATCCTGAATCTCCATGAGGTGAAGTTTGATGCTCCCTCAAGCCTATCTTCAACCTTAAGACCATTTACCATCTTGACAAGTGAATGAGGATGAGAAAATTTCAACAAGGTAAGGCTGATAAATACAAATCTGATCAGGATCCTCTTCAAACTCACTCTGATACCATGTAGATTTTAGATGATCAGATTAGAGTGCAGAAATTAATTTAAAATCAACACAATGACACAGCCAATACCCTGGGAAAACCCTCCAACCTGAGGGAGAAAAACCCAGCCAATATAACTCCTTTATATTGATAACAATAAGAGCAGAAATCTGCTTACAACTCAGGCACAACTCAATGCCTAAAAAGATACAATGAACATCACCTCTCCTAGATGCAAAGATACAAATTATATCTCTCTCCTAGAATCGATCTGCTGAATGGAAAAACCTCAATCTGCTGTAATAGTGCAAACTCCTCCTTGAACAAAGCTGAATGAACTTGATGATAAAATGAATAAGAAACATCTTGAATATATAGGAACCCAAATGAGTTCGCACCTCTTCACCAAGAGAGGTCGGCCTTCAAGAAAAAACAACTTTGTGGAGGCGTGATTTTCTAGAAGTCGGCCCTTAATAAAATAATAGTTTATTCTTTATTAAAATCTTCTTTATTCAAAAAGTGAAGTCGGCCTCTTGACTTAATTTCGAATATTAATAAGTATATAAATTTAAATAGCATTTGTGCTATATTTAAATTTATTAATTCGCCTGAAGTATTCATCACGAATCTGTACAATATCATTAACAATATTTAATACTTCACAGTTTGCAGTGGTTTGTTTTTCCACCAATAACCTTCCACCCACAGGCTAGAGTTTTAGTGCTTGTGTTTTCTAGCTTCTAGGTCTTTAGCATGTCATTTTGCATGGACTAGGTTGGAGTTGAACCTGGGACTTACCATGTGCATGCTGGATGCTATACCACTGAGCTACTAGCTCTTTGTGATACTGGTCCCTTTTCGGTTTGCAGTGTGATTTGTTTTTCTTCTACAGAACAGCTATAAACAAAATGTTATAAATTTCTTTTGTTTATTTTTTTAATTTTTCTGTTGCCTTGCTTGAGATAAAATATGCACAAGTGGTCTTTTTTCTGGAAAGACTGCCTATTGATCCGAGTCATGGTATTTTGGTCTTTATTTTTGACAGGTCTCTAGGAGTAATCACTGAACAGTAGAAATTACTGTATTGGATTAGTGGAATTTATTGCTATGAAAGTATAAATTTTTGATCCTCATTTGTTATTTGTAGGGGAATGGCTTACCTTCATAATGAACCCAATGTCATTATTCATCGTGACTTAAAGCCGAGGTAAGCTTTTCAAAAAATTCTGTTCAAATTATGATAGGATAATACTGTGGCATGAATGATTGTCAGTGATTTGAGCAATTGTGTCTTGAATATTCTTCTGATCAGTCAGACGAGGCATCCGTCTCAAGGCCCAAGTTGAGGGAAAATGCATTTATGTGAGGTTATTGTTTTTTTAGTAAATTGTATGTTTTTATGTTTTTGTTTCTCATGTTTCTTTGATGTGATTTTATCATCGAGCTTCAGAAATGTACTACTGGTGAATCAAAATCATTTGAAGGTTGGAGACTTTGGCCTAAGCAAACTTATCAAGGTGAAGCATGCTCAGGATATGTACAAATTGACTGGAGAAACTGGAAGCTGTGAGTTCAAAACCTGTCCTCACATAATTTTGTTAAAATTTTTATTGTATGCCTGATCATTCATTACTCTTAGCTTACAAGCTATATAATGGTTTGATTTTGTAGACGTGAAGTCAAAAAAATGAGTATTCATTACAAAAGACATTTTCTAATATTAGTTGATGAAATGTAAATACAGACCGTTATATGGCCCCAGAAGTATTCAAGCATAGGAAATATGATGCAAAAGTTGATGTATTCTCCTTTGCAATGATTCTTTATGAGGTAGTGTAATTACAACTATGGTCTTCTATCTTCTTTTGTATCAGCTGCTTCATTGTAAAAAAGTGCAGGTTATCTGCCTAAGTTGAGAACTTCAACTCACTTAATGTTTAGGTATCCTTGCTATATTTTTATTTCCACTTTATCACTGTCTGTCTTTGATTTGCAGATGTTTGAAGGATATCCACCTTTTGCAAGCTATGATGCATATGAAGCCGCAAAGATAGTGTCCAAAGGGGACCGACCACTCTTCCGGGCAAAAACTTACACTCCGGAGATAAAAACGTGAGAGATCTAATATTCATTTCATCTTTACCAGTTACTTATAGTTGCCTTAATTTGTATTTCCCAACTGTTATTGGGCTTTATAAGAAATATAATGAATAGGGTATTAGCATAGGGGAAAGCTATTTTGATATCTTTTTGAGCTGATACAGGCTTTAGCTACTGAACTTACACATGTTGATATTTCATGTCTTGGGTTTCACTAGGTTGATTGAGGAGTGCTGGAGTGGCAACAACGACCAAAGGCCTTCTTTTTTGAATATTCTTAACAGGCTTGAGAAAATCAAGGAAACATTATCTTCAGAACATCATTGGCCATTCTTACATCATAATTGAGTAGTTGTTTCTGTATCCTTAAATGCTATGGTACGATATGATGGGCAGGCAACAGAGCTGAGGGTCAAATTTATTGTTCAGCAATTGTGATCTCTTGGATTACAGTATTCAAGGATTTCAAAATTCTTGCTATAAATTCTAACCTTGAAGTCTAATGTTTCATATCCATGACACTCATCTGTGTGTTCAATTATCATGAAAGAGAATGTTAATCTTACGAAACGCCAATGTATCAATAACTGAAGCAGTTGTTTTCAGGTGTTGTTAATTTGATTGCAGAAGACTTAAAATGACACATAAGCTCTCGAGCTGCTGTAAATTGATGTCAACTCACATTTCTTTTCTCCAGTGCCATCTTAGACATTGTGACATCAGTTTGACATCAAAAAGTTCTAAACATTAAAAAGTTCAAGGGTAGAGAATTTGCCAACAGTTAAAAGGAATATGACCTGTGACAGAGTGGATGAGCCTTGGGGTAATCTACTTATTGATTCTAATGGGAGTTACATATTTTATAACGTCCAATCCTATTTAGTACTCTTAGTTTCAAAACTTGAGAAGATAATTTGATTAATATGCCATCCATGATTAGTAGCCAAAGAAAGAATGATTCTAATTGTATTCATTTTGATGATAAGAGCAAATGTTTCTTCATAATCACCACCTTGTTTTGATTGAATCCTTTAGCAGCTAATCTAACTTTGAATTTTTCTATAGCTGCATTTGATTTAAATTTTGTTTTATAAATCCATTTGCAACCAATAACATTCTTACTTTTGGGTAGTGGCACAAATTCCCAAGTTATGCTCTTTATTAATACATCAAATTTCCTTGCATCCCTCTAGCTTTCTCAAATGAGATTGGGTCATTTATTTGTAATACTTTGGCCAGGAGAGCATTTGCCATTCCTTCATCGGATCTTTGGGCCTTGCCTGTATATCTCTTCAACTTTCTTTGTCTTCT
This sequence comes from Sequoiadendron giganteum, assembly GCA_007115665.2. Lineage (NCBI taxonomy): Eukaryota > Viridiplantae > Streptophyta > Pinopsida > Cupressales > Cupressaceae > Sequoiadendron > Sequoiadendron giganteum. The sequence continues at coordinate 136,690,559 of CM021101.1, forward strand.
ATCTAGCCGAAAGTTCATCATCACTAGTTGCAGAAAAAGGCTGGTGATAAGCATTAGTTGTTTCATTTTGAGTAGTATTATCTTCATTCATAGTAGTGCATTCATCAACCTCATCAATAGAGTCTTCATTTCTTTGTAAAATATTTTGAAAAGTGGAAATCATTTGTTGTGGTAGAGTGAGAAGTGATTGTAAGTTGTGAATGCTCATCAAAATTTATATCTCTACTAATAACGACCCTTTTTTTAGTTACCAAAAACATTAACATGTAAGCCTTTGATTATTCACAATAGCCCATAATAAAACACTTATGTCTCTTTGGTTGTAACTTTTCTTTATTTTTATTTGGGATGTGTGCCCAAAAAATACACCCAAAACTTTAAAATACCCAATGTGAGGTTCTTTTCCACTCCATGCTTTTTTAGGAGTGACATTTTCGAGAGCTTGGATTCTATTCACAATATGTGCAGCACAAGAAACAACCAAACCCTAAATTTATTATGTAAACTTCTAAAATTCAACATACAGTGAGCTATTTCTAAAAAACTTTTTATTTATTTTTTTCAACCACACCATTTTGTTGAAGGGTATATCAAACTATTCTTTGTACCTTAATACCACAATTTTCACAAAAAAGGATTCAAATGCATAATTACAATATTCAACACCATTATTTGTTCTTAAGCATTTAATTCTTTTTCCACTTTGCTTTTCAACTAGTGCTTTAATTTTTTTTTCTTCAAATACCTCACTTTCCTTTTCATGAAAATATATTGACACTCGTTTGCTACATTCATCGATAAAAGTGAGAAGGTAGTGTTCGAAAAATGTTGTCATCGATGCCAAAACACAAATTAGTTTGCCAAATTGCTGAAGCAGATCGAAGTTGGAAATGAGTAATGATTAAATGAATTAATTTCTTGCTGGCCGACTTGTATAGTATTGGCGCTCAATTAGAGTTTAAAATACATTCAAATAAAATAAATGTTTTATTTTATGGACAAACCAACCCATCCTTGTTGGCACCCAAAACGATAGCAAAGAGAATTTAGATTGTTTTGAATTTAATTCATATTGGGTCGACCCTATTTTGGTGCCCAATGTGTTTTGAAAAGGTGCTTATAAATTGAGAGCTATCTCCCTTGGCAAAGGACACATTCTTTCATGAAGTTGCCCCCATTTGTGAAGATATAAGGAAAGGTTGCAAAGAGTTTTTGAAGGCAAGAAATAATTGAATATCTTTCTATATTAGAGCATATCTAAAGGAATAAAAATCAGAGTTTTTAGAGCAGATCTAAATCAAACTTATAGCAGATTTAAAAGTAAAAATTTGTTGAAGATTTGAGCAGACCTTTTAAGGTATTTTGTTGCAGATTTATGTCAAAGTTGTGAGCAGTTTTAGGAAGGTTTTTGAGCAGATTGGTGAGGGAGGAGTTTATTGCAGATTTTTGTGAAGGTATGAAGGCAAATTTGTGAAGCATATTGAATCGACAATACTGGAGAAGACAGATGTAATATTCATTTGGAGGTTGGTGCCTTTCATTAGAAGAGATTGGTGTCTCTTGCTGGGTTGGTGCTTAGTTGTGGGGATTGGTGTCTCTAGTGGGTTGGTGCCTACCAGGTATGTAAGAAAAGTTTAATATAAGCAATATTTTGCCGTGATTTTTTTCCGAAAAAGTTTCCATGTAGATCTTGTGTTCTTCTTGTGCTCTTAATTGTTGTTGTGTGATTTAAATTATTGTGGTTGATTAAGATTTGAAAAATGAAAAGATTGTCTTATATGGATTTACCCCTTTTGTTAGTATAAGCGTGTGTTCATCAATTGGTATCAAAGCAGGTTCCTTCAAGAATAGCCCAATCACTAGAAAGTAGATTTCAAGAGCACACATTGCATGCCAAGAAGGTTTCTCTTCAAATAGAGCCCCATTGTTCGATGAAACACACTATGCATTCTGGAGCATAAGGATGCACACCTACCTAATTGCACTTGGATTTGACATTTGATAATCAACAATGGATAGCTATGTTGCACCACCTTCTCCACCAACAAATCAAGTCAGAAAGATGGCTAGTGAAAATAATCCGAAAGCTATGAATGCCATTGTGTGGTTTATCAGAATTTGAATTTGTCAATGTGATGCATTGCGGATTAACGAAATAGATGTGGGACAAACTTCAAAACACTTATGAAGGTCATCCAAAGGATGAGAAGGCCAAGCTCCAAACCCATAGAAGACAATTTGAGAGCTTCACTTTGAAAGATGAAGAGAACATTGCAGCTTATCTCCTTTGTGTGGATGAAATTGTCAATACCATCTAAGGACTTGGTGAAGAAATTGAAGAATCTGTGATCGTGCAAAAGGTGCTAAGATCTCTTGCTTTGAGATTTGATGCGAAAGTTTTTGCTATTGAAGAAATGAAGGACCTAAATGCATTGAAGATGGACGAGTTGCATGGGATCCTCGTGTGTGACATACAAAATGAGGACAAAGAAGGAGAAGACATCAAAGTGTGAAGCCATCTTCAAAGCCTCAAAGAAAATGAAGAATAAAGCCAAAAAAAGGGATAATTTAAGTGTTCGAAGAAGAAGTCCAATTCATGAGAAAACTAAAGAAAGGATTCGAAAAACACAAAGGTAAGCATACTCTTAAATGTTTTAATTGTGGTAATATGAAACATTTTTTTGCTACATCCACACGCCAAAGGTGGAAGTAGTGATGAGGAACAAGACTATAGTAAAAGGAAAGGAAGGAAACATCACCATCACAAGAAGAATTGCACATGAGGAAAACATGAAAATAAGGACTTCCGTAAGCATAAGAAGAGCCTCTACTGCAAGGAAGATAGTAGCTCATCCAAAGAGAGCAATGAAAGTATTTCCGACAACAATAGAGAAGATATTCTATTCATGGCAATAGAAACAAAGGATGATGCCTCAAAAAGTGAAGGCAAACAAAAATAAGAGTCAAAAGGAGAAGAGGATGTTGAAGTAGATTTGGAGAAGGAACTCATTACTGCCCTATATGAGATCAAGAGGCTTAGAAAGAAGAATTCAAAGAAAAAATTGTAGCTTCAAGAGGAATGTGAATCCAAGGCAAAAGTATCACGAAGTCTTGAAGAGTTGAAGAAAATGTTCATCAATCTGGAAATTCAAATTGAAGAAGCAAGGATGATAAAAGAGGTGGTAAGAAATCAACTAAAGATGAACGGAGAGGACTGTGAGAAACTTGAGCCTGAAATTGTTTCCTTGAGGAAGGAATTGGAAAATACTAATGATTAGTTGAACAAAGTCTTGGAATTTGAAAAGGGTGTTGAGATTCTAGGTGATCTTGTAAATTACAAACGATCACCTTTTACCAAAACTAGTATGGCTTTGAAGAGAATCTGATGCCTAATAAAGAAGATCCCAAAGAGTCATAAAATAAGATGAATGAAGAAAAGAAAACAGGCTATGCTGATGTTATCAAGAGACCAATCTATAGTGAGAGCACCAAAAAGGAATAAGGTAATATCCCTCACAAGGACAAGGGTAACTATAGAAGATCATTCCCTTCAAGATAGGCACATGTGATCGCGTTCCAACACTCTTTCTATGGTTATTTCTTTTCATGCAATCAATTTGATCATAAAGTAGTGGATTCTAGAGTTTGTGCAAGGACCGATTTTGGTTTCTTAAAGATGAATTACAATTCATTTGCTCTTCTAATGTAATACAACATTATTTGCTACAAGTGTAACAACTTTGGTCATACAACACATTTTTTAGAAGTAATTAAGCGAAACCTCCTGGACAAAACAATAAGGATGTTAGTGACAAGCAAAAAGAGGAATGCACAAGAGTTTGTAAGAAGCATGAGCAAGAAAAGAAGAGATCCATGCTAGTGCAAAAAACCCTTCATGCTCAAAATGGGGGAAATCAATGGTTTATTCACAACCAAGTTCCTCACTTTGAAGGAAGTAAATTGAAGAACCTTGAAGTTTGGAGGTAATGCTACATCGAGAATAACGAGAAAATGCACTCTTAGTCTTGACATTGGGAAGATGGAGACTAAAAATATGTTATATGTCAAAAGATTGAAATAATATTTTAAGTGAGCCAAATGCGTGACCAAAGGCACACTCACACATTTCATGTTAATGATTGTGAAATTCGAAAAACAAGCATAGGGACGCTAGTCACAAATGCAAGTAGAATTGCAAACAATTTTTATATCCTTAGTGAAATCAAAGGAGAGAGATGCTACATGGGGAAAAAAGATGAGAGTTGGTCGTAGCATAGAAGGATGTGACATTTGAACTTTAACAATCTTGTGAAGACCAACAATAAGCAAGCCATGAGGGACATGTCGAAGATTGCAAAGCCTCCTAATACTATTTGCAAATAGTGTCAATATGGAAAGCAAACAAGGACAAGCTTCAAATCAAAGGAGTACTCTACATCAAAGCCTTTGGAACTTATCCATAGTGAACTATGTGGGCCAAGAAGGACAAAAAGCTTACAAGGTGAGAGCTATTTTATGTTATTAATTGATGATTATTTCAAGATGACTTAGGTTACTGTGAAGCAAAATTTTCCTTAATCTTTTTTTTTGGTTTTCGGCTTTATTTTTGTCTTCAAAAGATCTACGCGCAAAGAGGTTGTGTTTCCAACGGGCACACAATGCACCATGTGGTGGCTATGCCCATTTTGATAATTGCTTTCTTCTAAGCTTAGAGTTGGACCAAGTGTCGGCTTGGCAGATGATTTCTGAAACCACTTTTTGTGAATTTGAAACTATCTGCTTGCGCGACACATCATCTCTTCGTTGCTGAGGAGTCGTACCTTGGGGTTTTCATTTAGAGTCTATTGGAATGCATCATGCCTTGTTCTAGAGAAGGATGCGAATCAATGCCTCCAAAGCCACTTGACCGTTCAACAAGACCTAAGTTGCCAGATTGTGCTTCTAGGATCCGAGCGATTACGAGGGGAAAATCCTATTAAAATATCTAGATCACATAAATGCGGTAGTTGAAAGTTGATAAGCAGGATTGCAACGACCAAACTAAAAGATCTGGATCGGATTATGAGCTATCAGATGTGAACATCTGACAGTCATTACTTTTTGATGAAGTCAACATTTCTCTCTCCTTGGTGGCTATAAATATGAAGCGACAACATAAAGAAAGGTTTCCTGAAGTTTTCCTTTTGGAAAAACTTTCCTTAGCTTTCATAGTTAGTAGAAATATTTTCTTTTAAGTTTGCAAAACACTGCTTTGCTCTGGCATGTTATGTATTTTATATAATTAAACTATTGCCGGATTGGAATCCGTTCTCCGTTTTAAAGTTCATTTAATACTTGAAGTACGAGTTATTCAGGAGACATATTTGAAACTGTGCATGATTTGGCCTTTGCCAATATTTCCTTATTTGTATATTCATTTAGAATGGAACACTGTGTCTTGCTTAATTTGAATAGTTTGATTATTGGATTTCCATGCTATTTGTGTGTATGATTAATTTATAATTTGTAGAAAATGGATTATGTCTTTGGACTTCTCTATTTTCTTAGTAGGTTATCGTTTTTTCATGACATGCTATATTAAGAGGAAGGGTTTATGTAGCTTTTGATTTTTTTTTTCTATTGATGCTTGAAACTTCTATGCTTGGTCGGATCTTAATACGCACTTCCTGCAGGTGGATTGAATGACTGCATCCGTGCTTGTATCTAGCCTTCGTTGTTTGTTCTTCTCTCAACAATGAAGGGATGTGGTATCATGTGTCTATCATATCATTCATAGAAGAAAACTTGTGGTTTTGAAATGTTGTAAAAGCGTTGGCACATCACCACTTTTAAAAATTTTCTATTTCCATTTCTTTCTACTCTTTTCCCAAACTCAGAGAAGAGCCGACTTTCTATAAAAATCCCAAAGGTATTCAGTGAGGCACATATTATCCCCCCACTCGTTGAATTTCCCATAAGACTATCAGAGAAGCACAAGATTTGATGATCAACAGTTACATTTTTGAAGTTGAAGGCATTCAAAGCCTTAGTAGAGAATGAAAGTGGGATAAAAGTCAAATTCCTAAGATCTAATAGAGGAGGAGAGTTCACTTCAAACAAATTTGAAGAATTCTATGAACATGGAATAAGAAGAAAATTTTCAACTGCATGGACTCCACAACAAAATGGAGTTTTTAAGAGAAAAAATAGAACAATTCAAGGAATGGAAAGAACTATGTTAAATGAGACCAAGCTATTAGACACTTTTGGAGAGAACCAATTCATATGGCAATCTACATTATGAACCAAGCACTACTAAGGGTAAACAATACGAAAACACCATATGAACTATGCAAGGGAAGGCCTACAACAATGAATTACTTCAAAGTATTTAGGAGAAAGTGTTATATAAGAAGAGATAAAGAACATTTGGGAATATTTGATTTGAAAGGTCCGATGAAGGTATTTTCCTTGGTTACACTTCAAGGAGAAAAGCATAGAGGTGTTACAATAAGAGGTTGCATACAACTATTGAAAGTGAAAATATAAGAGAGGATGAGGAAAGGAATCCAAAGGAAATAACACAAGAAGTTGATTACCAAAAGGAAGATATTGACAAAGAAGAGGAAGTAGAGGAAGAAATTGAAAATGAGGAAGTTGAGAAAAGAGACACAAAGACACCATCAAAGGCACCCTCTAAGATACCATTTAGATTTTTTCAAAGGAATCATCCAGAATATTTAATTCTTGGTGACAAAGATACAAAAATTCAGATGAGAAGGAGATTTTCCAATACATCAGAACATGCGAACATGTCCCTGCTCTCCAAAATAGAACCAAAGAACTTTAAAAAAGAAAGTGAAGATAAGTATTGCATAAAGGCTATGCAAGAGGGGTTGGATCAAATTGAGAAGAATGAAACTTGGGAACTTGTCTCAAGATCTAAGGACAATAATGCCATTGACACTAAGTGGGTTCTCAAGAACAAGTTGGGAGAGGATGACCAAGTTGTGAGGAATAAAGCAAGGCTGGTATGCAAGGGATATTCTCAAGTCAAGTGAATTGATTTTGAAGGAATATTTGTTGGAAATAGTCATTGATGTCAAAGGCATATGGAGATTTTTAGAATTATTATTATTGATGTCAAAGGAAGACTTCCGCGATTAAAATTTCATTGATTAAAGAAAAGGAATAATAAGAGTTTGATTTAATTTATTTATGGCCGACCTCCATCTACTTATGACATCACTAAATTTTAAAAGTATAAATTAAAATATAATATTAATTAAAGGGGCCGACCCCTTAAGGAAGTGCTATCTTCCATGAATGGTCAACCTCACATTAGATTAATATTTATTAAAGATGATTGAACTACTTTGAAAGGTGAATTTAAATATTTAAAATAGATTTTATGTCAAATCTTGGCTGACCTACTTTTGGTAAAATACATGATTTGGATATAAATACAAGTTATTTTGGAGGTTAGAAAATAAGTTCTTCAATGCAAAATCATTACTTTTAAGTAAATAAATTGGGAGGAGAAGAGTGGATTTAAGAAGAAAAGGAGCATATTTATAATAGACATTATTCCTGATTTGGAGCAGATCTTTGAGTGTAGATTCAGAGGAGACTTAAGAGATGATTTGGAACAAACCTTGTGCCTCACTTGGAGTAGAATTTGGATAAAAAATTGCATCATTTTGGAGTAGAATTTATTACAAAAATTGAGTAGAGATATAAGGTGGATTTGGAGCAATGATATAAGACAAATTTGGAGCAAAGATTAAGGTAGAATTGGAGCAAAAATAAACAAAGTTAATAACGGACTTAAGGAAGATTTGTAAAGGGCAATGCATGCAAATTTGAGAAAAAAAGTGTATGACAATGATTGTATCATTCAAGAGAATTTGTGAGAAATATTATGCATATTCAAATTTTACGAAGATAATATGTTCATCATCCATTGAAGGAGCAACATCTTGAAGGTGATATTTTGTAGAAGAGGTTGGTGCCTCCCAAAAGAAGAGATTTTCGTCTCTTATTGAGTTGGTGCTTAGTTGTGAGGATTGGTGTCTCCAGTGGGTTGGTGCCTACAAATAATTAAAGAGAGGATTTGTGTCTCCTATTGGTTGGTGCCTACAAATTTTGTAAGATCGTATATAAGCAATATTTTTCTGTGGTTTTCTCCTGAAAGGGTTTCCACATAAATCATGTGTTCTTCTTGTCTTGCATAGTTGTTAGATCTTATGCGATTGCTATTGCTATGGTGGTTAAGTTTTGAAAAATTTACAGTTTTTCGTATATTGATTCAACCCCCCCCTCTTAGTATAATTGTGTGCTCATCAATTGGTATTAGAGTCGGTTCCTTCAAAAAAAGCTTAAATGCTTGAAGGTAGATCTTGGAAGTAGACATGGTTAAAGGATATGGATTTTCCTCAAATAGGGCACTATAATTTGATGGAACACATTATGATTTTTGGAGCATAAGGATGGAGATTTATTTGAATCCTCTAGGATAGGATATCCTGGTGATCCATTGAAGTTGGTTATGCTCATATAACCACAATAACAGATCAAGCTCAAAGGAGGGAAAGCGAGAACAATGCCAAAGCTAAAAATACAATCTTGAATGGATTATTTGAAATAGAGTTTGTGAGGGCTATGCACTGAAAATCCACTAAGGAAATGTGGGATAAATTGAAAAATATATATGGAGGAGATGACAAGGTTAAGAAGAATAAGCTTCAAACCCACATGAGATAATTTGAGAGTTTGAAGATGAAGGATGGAAAAATATCATTGCTTATCTACTTCGCGTGGATGAAATCGTCAACACTATTAGTGGTCTTGAAGAGAAGATTGAGGATGCAATAATTATGAAAAATATTTTAAGACATCTCCCCATGAGATTTAACGTGAAAGTTTTCACCATTGAGGAAAGGAGGGATCTAGATGCTTTGAAGATGGACAAGTTACATGAGATTCACATGACCTACAAAATGAAGATGGAGAAGGAGAAGACACCAAAATAGGAAGTTGCTTTCAAAGAATACAAGAAGATAAAGAAAAAATGATACCAATCAAGTGAAAGTTCAAGTGATGAAGAATAATATCTTCAAGAGAAAGCTAAAAAAGGATCTAACAAACACAAAGGTAGATATCCTTTTTAAATGTTTCAATTGTTGTAATATAGGTCATTTTTCTTCTAAGTGTCCACAAGTTGAGAGTGAAAGTAGTGAAGAAGAAGAAGAATACAAAAAAAAGAAAGGAAGGAAATATCATCAAAACAAGAAAAAGAGAGCACGAGGAAAACATGAAAAGAAGAACTTTCAAAAGCATAAAAAGAGTCTTTACATACAAGAAGAAAGTAGTTCATTCAAACAAAGTATTGGAAGCCTCTCCAATTGGTATAGAGAAGAAATACTCCATGGAAATAGAAGAAAAGGATGATGGAGATAAAAGAAAAGAAGAAGATTTAAAAGAACATACCAAAGATGATGAAGAAGTGGATCTTGAGAAGGAACTCTATTTTGCCTACCATAAGACCAAAAATCTCAAGAAGAGGAATTCAAGGATAAAATAACAACTTCAAGAGGATAGTGAAACTAAATCATCTCACAATATTGAAGAATCAAAGAAGATAATCATAAATCTAAAGACTTAACTTGAGGAAGAAAAACATATAGAAGAAGTCGTAAGAGATCAACTAAAGGCAAAGGAATTAGAGTGTGAGAAATTGGAGTTTGAAATTGTTTCCTTGAGGAAAGAGCTGGAGAAATCCAATGATCAATTAAATTAGAGCATGAAGTTTGAGAAGAGCACCAAAATTTTGAAATATGATCAACTCCCAAAGACCACCCTTCATCAAGACCGGTTTTGGCTTGAGGAAAATGAAAATATCACCAAGGAAGAGTCAAGTTCTAAGGCTATAGAGTTACCAAAGTAAACAATGAAGAAAAACCTAAAAGTTATGCTCATGCGCTCAAGGAATCCATCAATAAGGAGAAAAGTAATATCCCATGGAAGAACAACATTCCTCACAGGGACAACCATGAAAGATTGAGAGGATCATTCCCTTCAAGACAAGAGCCAATGACCAGACATATCTTCTATGGGTATGTCTATTCATGCAATCATTTTTGTCTTAAAGAAGTGGATTGCAAAGTATGTGCAAGGAATGATTTTGGGTTTTCAAGTAAGGACCACAACCCATCTGTTCCTTTAATGGATTACACTGTTATATGTTACAAGTCCAACAATTATTGTCACATTGCACACTTTTGTAGAAGTGGCTTTGAAAAACCACCTAGACTAAACAAAAATGAGGACACCATAGCTAGACACAAGAGATAATATACAAAATTTTTGAAGAGGAAACAAGAGCAAGAGAAATAAAATCCATGCTTATGATCCATGCACAAGAAGCATCACTAAATTTTTAAGGAGAAGGATGATTTTAGGGGAAGCTTACCATTGCATCATCTTTTAGCCCCATAAAAAAAGAAAGGTCCTTTTTGCCATTATTGTCAAAGAGGGAGAAGAAGAGAAAGGGGAAGATAATCAAAGCAATATATCTTAGCTCCAAAGAAAAGACAATTTTGGGATATATCAACTAATGCATATTCTATATGAAGGTTGTCATTATTGTCAAAGGAGGAAAGTTGCACAAAGGGGGAGAGTTACAATAAGGAATATTTATAGGAAAGGAAAAATGATGCCATTAACATCAAAAGGAAATACTGTAGTAAGAGAGTGTCATAGGCAGGGGGAGCTTTATAGGCAGGGGGAGCATCACAAAAAATGGGTATTTCATTGTGAAGGAAAAAAGTAGTTACACTCCTTTACCATTGATGTCAAGGGGGTAGAGATAGAGAAAAAGGGTAGCAATGCAAATGGAGATGATTATGTTTTTGTTGCCATCAATGAAAAGGGGGATATTGTTGGAAATATTGTCATTGATGTTAAAGACATATGGAAAAGATTGTTAGAATTATTATCATTGATGTCAAAGGAAGAATTTTGTGATGAAAATTCCGTTGATTAAAGACAATGAATAATAAGAGTTTGATTTAATTTATTTATGGACAAAATCCGTCTACTTATGAAGCGCTAGATTTAAAAGGTAGAAATTAAAATAAAATATTAATTAAAGGGGCCGACCCCTTAAGGAAGTGTTGTCTCCCATGGATGGTTGACCTCACATTAAATTAGTATTTATCAAAGATGATCGACCTACTTTGAAAGGTGAATTTATATTTAATTTATAATTTAATGTCAAATCTTGGCCAACCTACTTTTAGTAAAGTGTATGAATTGGTTATAAATACAAGGTATTTTGGAGGTTAGAAAGTAAGTTCTTCAATGCAAAGCCATTCCTTTTAAGTGTAAAAATTAAGAAAAGAGAATATTTAAGAAGACAAGAGTATACTTATAAAAAACATTGTACTTGATTTGGAGCAAACCTTTAAGGCAGATTTATAGTAGACATTGTGCCTGATTTGGAGAAGACCTCTAAATGCAAATTTGGAGCAGACCTAAGGGCTGATTTGGGGTAGACCTTGTGCCTGATTTGGAGCAAAATTTGGATAAGAAATTACATCATTTTAGATTAGAATTTATTGCAAACCTTGAGCAGAGATATAAGATCGATTTAGAGTACCGATATAAGGCAGATTTGGAGCAAATATCAAGGTGGAATTGGAGCAAAAATAAATGAGTTTAACAAACTTATGGAAGATTTGTAAAGGGAAGTGCATGCAAATTTGAGAAAGAAAGTGTATGAAAATGATTGTATCATTCAAGATAATATTTATGACATAAATATTATGCATATTCATATTTTGTGAAGATAATATGTTCATCATCCATTGAATAAGCAACATCCCAAAGGTGATATTTTGTAGAAGAGTTTAGTGCCTCCCAAAAGAAGAGATTAGTGTCTCTTGTTAAGTTGGTGCTCAGTTGTGGGGATTTGTGTCTCCAGTGGGTTGGTGCCTACAAATCATTAGAGGATTGGTATCTCTTGTGGGTTGGTGCATTCAATTTTTTTAAGATCTTACATAAACAATATTTTCCATGGTTTTCACTTGAAAGGGTTTCCATGTAAATAATGTGTTCTGCTTATGTTCCATAATTGTTAGATCTTATGTCATTTCTATTTCTATGGTGGTTAAGTTTTTAAAAAGTAATTTTTTTCTTATATTGATTCACCCCCCTCAATATAGTTGTGTGATCAACATTTTGCCCTATTGCATGTCTAGAGGCTATAAGGATGTTTTTGACATTTTCTTATTTTAGAAATTTCAAAGTATAGCAGATGGATGTTGAAAATCAACATTTATAATGTTGGTGTAATTAATTATTTAATTACACTAGCATAATTTTACTTAGGCATAATACTTTTAACTGATTCATAGGTTGCATTTACTAGGCAATTAGTTACAATGGGGTCATCCCCCTTCACATGTATTTGAGATAAAATATTCCTTCTAGAAGATGAGTTGCCTTTTCTAGAAGCCTTATCCTATCTTCACATGATTCTATAAAGTTAGTTAGGGTTCACATGTTGTCAGATCAAGACACATGTCAACATCATATTACATACTACATCTCACTCTTGACTATATATACAAGACATCTGTACATTTGTATTTTTCATTCTAGATACATCTCATAATAGAATCTTAATTTGCATGCTTAAGTTGCAACACTTATGAAACTTCATATGATGATTGTGCATCCATAATTTTTACATGGTATTAGAGCTTGTCCATTGCAGATTCATCTCAAGATCAAAAAGTTGGGCTAGAGAGATTCATTACAGGCTTGAAGCTTTTCGTTGTAGGCTAGTTGGCTCCACTTAAGGACCAAGCTAATTTTTGAAGTAGATTGAGTCCAATCTGAGCTCACCATTTTCTTTAGAAGGCCTCAAAATCCTAAGATTTCATGTTCATTCATCAAAATTGGAGACATCTAACCAAGAGCCATCAAAGGTATTTTTAGGGTTTACAAATTCATACCATTTGGATCATATAGTCTGCAGAAAGAAAATCACTCCCCTCCATCGTACTCTAGATTTTTTTTAGTTGTAGGATATTCTTTCAAAAAATGTTTTGGGCTCATTTCAATTGTTTGGAAAAACAAATCATTTGGAGCGAATATAATGTAAAGGGTTTGATATTTTTAATCAAGGTCTATAATATTCCATTGTCGGCATGAGAATAGGGTTTTATATTTCATATTTATGTGGTATAGATCTTTTGGTGGTTGAAAATTATATTTTATACCTTGTTGACTTTTAAAAAAGGTATTTTGATTTTTTTAATTGCATCTATGCAAAATTAATTTTTTTTGTTATCGACCCATTCAATTTCACAGTCTACATGGTTTATATTTTCAGCCACTTGTATATTTTGTAGAGTATATTTTCAGCTGTATTTGTCAGGTACTTTCTGTCAGCTTATTGGGAATATTATTGCCGACATCGACTTTGCCATTCTAGACCACTGACTTGTTCACTCATCGGTTTCTAACTATTTTCTCTACCATTCACTGATTGAAGCCCTAGCTCCCAACCCCCGATTATGCTCATATAAGAATCCAACCACTCCATTCTCCAAGCGATGTCCGCCGGCCACCACCACCACTCATTTTTTTTAAACTGCCAGTTGAGCCCAGGGTCATATCTGTAGTGTTGAAAAAATGGGTCTTTTGACATTTTCACACTCATTTGGGTCCTCCTTGTGGATTTTGGATTAATGTTACCTTGATTTAGTGTTGTAATGTGGATAACACATTCACATTAGGTCTTGGGCCCTTGTGAACTAATGTATTTCAATTGTGCCTTGCAAAAGTGTTGTAACACACTTTCACACTTTTCTAGGGTTTTACCAAATAACTAAGCATAATGAACATAATTTTAATCATAATTAACATTAATCTTGCCTTATTTGGAGTGTTGTAAAGTTTTGTAACACACTTTCACATTACTTTAGGCTTTTCATTAATAATTGGGCTTTCTTATGCTTTAATTGGCCCTATTTTGCATCCACAAGCCTTATTTATTGCATATTTTCGAGGATAATCTCGACACCAATCATAATTCAGGTGTTCCTGGCTTGTGTGGCCCAGATTTAGTGTTTGTGACTCATTCTCCACCTTGGGAGAATGAATCACACCTAGGAATTTTTTTCCCCCATGTAGGTTTCACACATTTCTAAGCACTTATAATTTTTGGTCCCATACATTTGGCCTAGGGGTGATCCCACAATAGTGGTTTACACTTTCTGGGAGATCCTGATTTTTGCTGAAATCACATATTTTTTTAAAATATAATGATTTAAGCCTTGAAAAGTTCCATTTAAAGGATTCCAATTGAAGAGGGTTTGATCAAACCACCTTATATCAAACCTTCTTGGATAGAACCCCTAGTTTTAAACCATACCTATAATGGAGTCTCCTATACACCTATCAAAATGATGATAAAAAACCACTTTTGATTTACCTTTTGGGGGATCAAATGAATTCATTTAAAATTAATTTTTTGTAAGTATGTAGTTCTTATTATAAGCTCCCCAAAAAGTATAATTTTAAATAAATTTAATTTGATTATTATATTTATTTTTTACTTCTTGTGAATGTAGGTTTTTTTACTGAAAATCAAGCTCTCTATTCTTCACATGTGAAAATATAGTAGATTATAAAAAAAAAATCTAAAAAATATCTATGCACTAGATGTTGATGTCCTTGATCCAACAAAAAAAATAAAATTGAATTTTGATACATACAAAAACGTAAGGTTTTAGCTAGTAAATCATGTCTGAATTATAACTAGTTTGGCTTTGAAACTTAATTAAGAAAAAAAATTCAATGAAATACTTTGAAAATAGTTCCATGCATTAGATATCATAGTTACAAATCTAAATTCAATTTTTTTTTTTTTTTTTAATCCTTCATAGAAAAAAACTTATGTGTTAGCCAGTAACACCACTCTTTAAAAATGGTGTTTGTTGTTGAAAACTAGTTTTTGAAGGAGATGGAAAAAGAAGTACAATCTGATTCCAAAATTTTTGAAAAAAATATATTTAGAATCTAGAGATAAAATTTCACAAATCACTAGTTTGCATCATCTTCAAATTCCTCACGGTTTAATCGCTATAGGTGCTCAAAAGTGAAGATTTAGTTAAAAAAATTCAATTCAATGTCTAGTTTGGCCAGAAATTGTAAACCAGTATTGTGGGATCACCCCTAGGTGTATTCATTCACCACCTTGGATGAATGAGTCCCGTGTGACCAAAATTCAAATTTAACTCAAATTTCCTATGGGATTTTATTCTCCTAGATCTGATGTCGGCTTGTAGTGTTGTAAATTTAGGAATTCTTGCATAACTAAGTATAAATACAAGGTTCTTTCCCTCATTTTAATCCTTAAACACATAGAATTCAATATTTCACAAGAGATCATTGAGCGTTCAATTTATTTCAAGCATTCTATAACATTCTTCAAGTTTTAATCATCATGCCAAAGATTGCATTCTTCATGTTTGTTATTGTGATAACAATTGTGATGTAGAATCCATGATTCAAGCAAGCATTGCATTCAGGATCAACATAATTCAAGCAAGAGTCAAATACCACATCCATTACACCCATTTCAAACATGTTTGCAACAACTTATTGCTAGGGTTTGGTGAGTTGCAATATTGTTGTTTGTTCATTCATCATTCTCCCTTCTTATTTGCTTTCATTTCAAGGTTTAATTACCAACAACGAGTTTGGCCAAGGAAAACCCCTATTCTCTAACCCCACAACATTTTCCCTCTTCTTGTGTGTGATTTGTACGGTAGGTTGCAAATTTGTCAAGCAAAGTTGGAGAAAAATTGTCAAATTCCTAAAGTTGTCAAAGTTGTCATCAAGCCTTGGAGAAGCTTGAAGAAGACCTACAGGTGGCAATTTGAAGTTTCAGATCCATAAAATAGTAAAAAATACCAGAGAAGATTGAGAGACACAAAATCCAATCCAAAAATTCTAGAAAAGCAGAAGTGGACCGATTCGTCACTATTGGTGAATGAGTCCCACTTTACAGGCCTGGCAAAGGTTTTTGCATATTTGGATACCCTTTTGGCTGAAACCTGTATCTGCACATTTTCCTAAAAACTAGATTGATTCACCCAACTTGGTGAATGAGTCCCAATCAACAGAAACAATTTTTTTTTAGTGATCTAGATCTCCATTTTGCCTTGTTTAGTCTCCCAAGTGCACACTTTCAGTTTCATATTTTTCTACTACATTATGTTCATCTTTCTAGGTCATTCAAGGTTTGGCATTTCACATTGTGTTGCATTGTCTTTTCCAAGTATAAACTTGGTGGTGAACCCCTCATTAGCTATCATTCAATCCCTAGAATAATCCCTTTCAAGATTTCAATGTCCTTTGCATTGAAATCTCAAGGGTTTGTTCTTGAGTGAAGAGAAAGGAAATGGTCTCTCTCCTTTTAGGTCCAAAACCCTAGAAGTGAAATAGAGTACACAATTTTCTTCTTTTCAATATCGATAACTAGGGGCCAGATTTTTTTTAGCCTAGGTTCTCAAATTTTGCACCTAATTAGCTTGTCAGGCCCTAATAGGGCAGTGATATTTCGAGGGCCATATTTTTTCACCACAATCGCGAAAATCAATAAACGAGATATCGTTGTAAAGGTATTTCAGTGTACTTTCTAGTGGGACCCTCCATTTTCCAAAATTTCACTGCTACAAAAAGATACAATCAATTGGAGATAAAACCCTAATTTAGGCTTAAAAGCCAATATCTTCCAATCAGATTGTCAAAAATCAATGATTCTAGCGGCATCACAAAGGTATTAGTACAATGTTTTTTCAGTCCTTTCCTTTCCTTCAGTTTCATCTCTAGGTGATTTCATTGGTTTTTTTCCATTTTGAGCATTTTCATCATTACTTGGATGTCTTGAAGATTGGAGAAAGGCTTTTTTGCATTTGAGGGACATCTCTTTAGTTTCATATCTTATTTGGAAGTTTTTATTTGTTGTTGAAGGTCAATATCTTTGTTATATTAGAGATTTTTCATAATTTTTTATTGGATTTTCAAGTCATCCTTCATTGATAATGTTGGGAAAGGAAAAATAAAACAATGGAAATAGGTGTTCGACCTCTTGGGAAGTGGAACACCAACTAGGTGTTTAGGGACCTAGACCTATTTCCCTCAAGTTTCATTCAAGGATAACCCTAGATATCTCAATGCAAAGGAGAAAGAGATCTTGCAATATGGTTTTCCTAGGGGTTGATTGTAAACTAATGAGGGGTTCACTACCAAGCTAGGGCTTGGAAAAGAAAATGAAATGCAAGATCTAATGAAAAAACCTAGTGATGCATGAAACTTGAATGAATGACCTAGAAATACATAAAAATCAGAACAAAAAGTTGTAAAATCAGAAGTGTGCACCTGGAAACTTGTAGAGGCTTGAATGAAGACTAAGAATGCTACAAATCCTAAAATTTTGGCCTATTGGTACTCATACACCATTTTGGGTGAATCAATCCTAGATCTAGATTTCTATGTAGGATTTCGTTTCTCGAAAAAGGGTATTTGAAACTGCCAAAATCTAAAAAATGACCTAAACTGAGACTCATACGCCAAGACTAATGATTGATTCCAATTAGGGTTTTCTGTAACTTCAAAGTCTAAATTTGGTCTTTAATGTCTTCTCTTTCTGTTGGGTAAGTGCAAAAAGATGGGTCCCTAAAAGGGGGCTTAAGTGGCCACTTTTTTTTTCTTTATGAAATTAGGAAATACTTATCTTAGACGTGAAATTGAGGATAGTTACACTCAAATTTTAGGATGGAAAAGAAACAAGAATCAAAGTGCTCCGAGTCTACTTTCTAAACTACTAATTTATTTAAAAATGGTTGAGATTAATGGGTTTAAAAGAGGGATGCACAAAAATTGGTGTTGTTTTTGTTAGAAAAACATAACATAGCAACTCTTGTACATCCCTAGCATGGTGAATTTATTTATAGTATTTTTAAAATCGCTCTAGTGAGAAATTAGCTAATAGTATGTAGTTGATGCATGATTTTTCTGATAATTTTTTAATGAATATTTGTTTTTTTACTAATTTTCTAAGTGGACACTTCTTGAAAACCAAAAATTTGGCCATGCTACCCCTACAAATTTTGGAAACTAATTGATTTTTTTTTTTAAAATTGTAGAATGGAGTCTAGTTTCTAAAAATATAATTTATTTAAAATTTTGATGAACAGTTAATTTATAACAAAAAAAACACCAAACACTGTTTTTTGCCAAAAAAGAGACACACAAACAAAAGAAATTATAGATGAAAGGCTTAACATTGTCAGAAAGTGAAAAAAATTACATTGTTGGATAGTTAAGAGAGAACCTAAGATTACCCAAGTGTTTTATTTGTTTGACATTGAACCACTTACAATTATGATGGTGAGCACAAACCCAATTATGTGAAATATTGTAGAATTCACAAAAACAAATCGCTAGTCATTGGGAATTCCCTCCAAACCTTTGGGTTGGTATTCCAAGGAAAATACCAAGCGCAAGGCTTGGGGATCTCCAAAGCAAGATAGGGTAGAGGGTATAGGGGTAGAGGGTAGAGGGTTGAGAATTGAGGGTATAGGGTTGAGGACCTATAGGGTTGATGGTTTAGGGTATAGGTTTGAGGGATTAGGGCTGAGGGTATATATGGTTGAAGGATGAGGGTCCAATGTATAGGGTAGAGGGTATTGGGTTTGAGGTTTGAGGGTTTAAGGTTGAGGATAGAGGATTGAGGGTATAGGGTTGGGGGATTAGGTTGAGGGTATTGTGTATAGGGTAGAGGGTATAGGGGTTAAGGCATTAGGGTTTAAGGGTTGAGGGTTGAGGGATTAAGGGTCAAGGAGGTTGAGGGATAAGGGTAGAGAGTTTACTAAGTGGGTTTAAGGGTCGAGAGATTAGGGTTGAGGGTAGAGGGTATTGGGTAGAGGGTAGAGGGTTTAAGGGCTTAGGGTTTAAGGGTTTGAGGTAGAGGATTGAGGGTATAGGGTTGGGGGATTAGGGTTGAGGGTCCAATGTATAGGGTAGAGGGTATAGGGGTTGAGGGTTGAGGGTTGAGGGTCAAGAGGGTTGAGGGATTAGGGTAGAGATTTTACTAATTTGGTTTAAGTGTTTAAGGGTTGAGGGATTAGGGTCGAGGGTAGAGGGTATTGGGTATTGGGTATTGGGTTGAGGGTAGAGGGTAGAGGGTTTAAGGGTTTAGGGTTTAGGGTTTAAGGTTTAGGGTTGAGTGTTTAAGGCTTTAAGGGTTGAGGGTATAGGGTAGAGAGGGAAAGATGGATGGAGGGAGAGATGGAGGGATAAGTGAGATAGAGAGAAGGAGAGAAGTGTAGGGAGAAACAAAGATATATGCGGGTTGAGGATCTAATGTATAGGGTAGAGGGTTGAGGATCTAATGTATAGGGTTGAGGACCTATAGGGTTGATGGTTTAGGGTATTGGGTCGAGAATATAGGTTTGAGGGATTAGGGTTGAGGGTACATATGGTTGAAGGATGATGGTTGAGGGTCCAATGTATAGGGTAGAGGGTTTAGGGTTTGAAGGTTGAGGATTGAGGGATTAAGGGTTGAGGGTTTAAGGTTGAGGGTAGAGGATTGAGGGTATAGGGTTGGGGGATTAGGGTTGAGGGTCCAATGTATAGGGTAGAGGGTATAGAGGTTGAAGGATTATGGTTTAAGGGTTGAGGGTTGAGGGATTAAGGGTAAAGGGGGTTGAGGGATTAGGGTAGAGAGTTTACTAAGTGGGTTTAAGGGTTGATGGATTAGGGTTGAGGGTAGAGGGTATTGGGTTGAGGGTAGAGGGTAAAGGGTTTAGGGTAGAGGATTGAGGGTATAGGGTTGAGGGATTAGGGTTGAGGGTTGAATGTATAGGGTAGAAGGTATAACGGTTGAGGGAGTAGGGTAGAGGGTAGAGGGTAGAGGGTAGAGGGTAGAGGGTTTAAGGTTGAGGGTAGAAGATTAAGGGTATATGGTTGAGGGATTAGGGTTGAGAGTCCAATGTATAGGGTAGAGGGTATAGGGGTTGAGGGATTAGGGTTTAAGGGTTGAGGGTTGATGGTTGAGGATTAGGTTTGAGGGTACAGGGTATTGTGTTGAGGGTAGAGAGTAGAGGGTTTAAGGGTTTAGGGTAGAGGATTGAGGGTATAGGGTTGGAGGATTAGGGTTGAGGGTCCAATGTATAGGGTAGAAGGTATAAAGGTTGAGGGAGTAGAGTTTAAGGGTTTAATGTAGAGGGTAGAGGGTTTAAGGTTTGAGGGTTGAGGGTTTAAGGTTGAGGGTAGATGATTAAGGGTATATGGTTGAGGGATTAGGGTTGAGAGTCTAATGTATAGGGTAGAGGGTATAGGGGTTGAGGGATTAAAGGGTCAAGGGGGTTGAGAGATTAGGGTAGTGAGTTTACTAAGTGAGTTTAAGGGCTTAACGGTTGAGGGATTAGGGTAGAGGGTAGAGGGTATTGGGTATTGGGTATTGGGTATTGGGTAGAGGGTAGAGGGTAGAGGGTAGAGGGTAAAGGGTAGAGGGTAGAGGGTTTAAGGGTTCAATATAGAGGATTGAGGATATAGGGTTGGGGGATTAGGGTTGAGGGTCCAATGTATAGGGTAGAGGGTATAGCGGTTGAGGGAGTAGGGTTTAAGGCTTTAATGTAGAGGGTAGAGGGTAGAGGGTAGATGGTTGAGGGTTGAGGGTTGAGGGTTGAGGGTTGAGGGTTGAGGGTTGAGGGTTGAGGGTTGAGGGTTGAGGGGATTACGTATGAGGTTCCAATGTATAGGGTAGAGGGTATAGATGTTGAGGGATTAGGATTTAAGGGTTGAGGGTTGAGGGTTGAGGGTTGAGAGAGGGAGAGGGGGTAGAAGGGAGAAAATTGAGAGAGAGAGGAAGCGATAAGTGAGATAGAGAGAAGAAGCAAAGAGGAGGGAGGGACAAAGATATATGAGGGTTGAGGATCCAATGTATAGGGTAGAGGGTTGAGAATTGAGGGTATGGGGTTGAGGATCTATATGGTTGATGGTTGATGGTTTAGGGTTTATGACCTACATATGGTTGAAGGATTAGGGTTGGGGGTACATATGGTTGAAGGATTAGGGTTGAGGGTGAAATTTATATGGTAGAGGGTATTAGGATTTGAGGGTTGAGGATAGAGGGTAGAAGGTTTAAGGGTTTAGGGTTGAGGGTAGAGGGTTTAAGGTTTTAGGGTATAGGTTTTAGGGTTGAGTGTTGAGGCTAGAGGGTTGAGGGTTTAAGGGTAGAGGGATTAAGAGTTGTGGGTTGAGGGTAGAGGGTGGAGAGAAAGAGATAGAAAAGAAAGCTATAAAAAATCAACTTTCTCATGACGTAAGCACATTTTGAAGTAGTAGAGATATGACCGTTCTTTTAGCAAGACATAACGTGAGTGCGTTGTAACACGGGCACATTTTGGATTGATCTAAAAATGGTAAAAAGATCAATATACCCATGACCTCGAGGCCCACATTCAACATATTCTCCTAATTTTGTACGTGCTTTGATAAAAAAATCTTTTTGATGATGTTGTGAAGTGTGCATGAATGTTTTTCACATTCCATCACCATTTTCATGATCTTTCCACCACCTTTGTATGAAATAGCATATTTTTAATGTTGAAAGACATATAATATCAATTCAAGTCTAAATTCCATTCAAAAGTGATATACAATTGAAGTTGGAGGGGAACAAGCTTTTCAAAAAGTCAAATTGTTGAGGAGTTTGAAGAAAGAAGAAGCAAAGGCTACATAATTGGATAGAACTCTATTTGAAACTATGGTTTTTTAGGTATGTGAAGTCTTTACACATTTTCATTCATTCTATTATGGATTGCTTTCATTTTTGTTATTTTGTATATTCCATGTTGATCATTGGTTGTTTGTCATTATAACCTTAGCTTTTCAATGCATATTTTAAATTACACAATTCCTCACACTTGCCAATTACATTTTTAAACCACATAGCTTTGTGGTATTTTGTTATTTAACAATTGACTTACCTTGTGTATGCTTCCACATTTTGTATACACATATATATGACATAAGTTATAAGGAAGTAAAATAAAACATCATTTCTCAATCCTTTATTATGGATGTGCATACCACTCTCCAAAGCTTTCATTTTGGTATAGGCATGGGGGATGTTGGAAAATGTAGTTGATTTTGGTTTTACACCTACAATTTGCATATGCTTGAAATTTTATAAAGCCTTTTCAATAAATATATTATTTGCATATGCAATCATTATAGTCCACAATGACAAATCTCATTGAGGTATTTTTTCAAACAATTATATCGAGCAGCTGATTGCCTTGTCTATGCTACCAAATTTTCCATACATGTCTCTAAAAAATTGGAATATACTCCTCCCACATCAATAGATCTTTGAATCTATTTTGGTTTTCATCTTTATTTCTAAATTTACGTCATCACTAAACCTACTTCATCACTTATGTTGTGATATATTTTAAATATTTCCTTGATTAGTCTACCTACAAGGGATTCTAACCCTTCTCTCCACTGTTTCAAGACTTTATTCTTGAGGCTAAGTTAGCAACATGGGGAAAGGTGCAACCTATCTTGCAATCATGGCTCAAAATGGAAGCATGGACAAGGAATTTGAATTGTTTGACAATAATGTTTTCATATAAATGTATGAAAAATGTGGTAGCATTGACAAGCTAGTGAGCTTGGCAAGATAGTGAGCTCACTCACTAGCTTGCCAATGCGGTAGGGTTGACAAGGTAGGAGCAGCGGGGTGAAGCCATAATAGTGGTTTATAATTTGGTGGAGGAAGGAAAACTGAAAAAAAATGGCCCTATGGAAAATAAATTGGTTTTAGGGGTTTGAACAAATCTACAAGTTTAAACAAACCTACAAGTTCGAACAAACCCAAAAGTCGTTTGCCCAAACTAGGGTTCGAGCAAACCCATTAATTACTGGGCCCACATTTCCCACCCCAAAAAACAAAAGGAAATGCAAATTGAAGGGTGGTTCACTCAAACCAAGGTTCAAGTGAACCCCTAGGGGTTCACTCAAACCAAGGTTCAAGTGAACCCCTAGGGGTTCACTTGAACCGTTTAGGGTTTGTACGAACCCCTTGGGGTTCATATGAAACCCCCCTTATCCCTCATTCTCCCCCTGAAACACAAAAAAAACCTATTTTTTTTCACTTCGGAGCTCGGTTTGAAAATGATAATGGTGGAGAATTCACAAACCCAACCGGAATTAGGTAGTCCTTGGAACGAGCTATCCAATGAATATAATTTTAATATGTTTTGGTTTTATTATGTATTTTTTTAAAAAAAGTTTTATTAAACATAGGTTTTTCACGGAAAATGAAGGTCTCTATTCCACACATGTGGAAAATAGCAGATTATCAAATTTTTTTTTGAAAATATAAGTGCACTAGATATTAAACTCCTTGATCCAACAATTTTTTTTTTGAATTTTGATATATAAAAAAAAAGTTACGCATTATATAGTCGCGCTATGTTTGAATTGTAATTGGTTTGAATTTAAAACTTGATTAAAGAAAAAAATATTCATTAAAAAACTATCTAACCAAGTGGAAGCACTAGATATCAGAGTTAAAAATCTAAATTCAAAAGAATTAGAATTTTATCCTTCATAGAAAAAAAGTTATGCTTTATACGGTGTGTCACTTTTTAAAAATGCTGTTTTATGAAAAAAACTAGTTTTTGAGGGAGATGGAAAAAAGTGCAATCTAATTCCAAAAAAATTGAAAAAAATATTTTTAGAATCTACAGACAAAATGTGACGAAACTCTAGTTTGCATCATCTTCAAATTCCTCACGGTTTAGCCGCTCTAGATGCCCGAAAGTGAAGATTTAGTTAAATTTTTTTATTTTAGTGTTCAGTTTGGCCAAAAATTGTAAACCATTATTGTGGGATTACCCAACATAAACCTCATAGAAATGGGAACTCATGGTTATGTATCACTATGAGTCCCCATTTATGAGGCATACACTGCCCCTACCTGTTCAACCCTACTGCATTGGCAAGCTAGTGAGCTTGGGAAGCTAGTGATCCCACTAGCTTGCCAATGCGGTAGGGTTAACAAGGTAGGGGAAATGTATACATCACCATGAGACCCCATTTCTATGAGGCATACACTGCCCCTACCTTTTCAAATCTACCACATTGGAAAGATAGTGAGCTCACTAACTTGTCTATACTACCACATTTTGCATAAATTTCTACAAAAACATTATTGTCAAACAATTAAAATGTCTATTCCATGCTTCCATTTTGATCTTATCTTGCAATCATGGCATGCCACATTACCACATTTCTTTAAGCCATTCCATCAGAAAAATCATGTGTGCAAATTGGATAGCTAGTGGAGCACCACTAGCTTGCCAGTGCGGTAGGGTTGACAAGGTAGTGGCAACATATGCCTCATAGAAATGGGGACTCATAGTGATGTAAGGTAGGGGTAGTGTATGCCTCATAAAAATGGGGTCTCACGATGATGTACATCATCGTGAGACCCCATTTGAGGCATACACTGCCCCTACCTTGTCAACCCTACTACATTGGTAAGCTAGTGGTGCTCCACTAGCTTATCTATGGTAATGATACACTTCTAGAGGATGATTGTAAGTATTTTGTATGAAGCCTTGAATGACATATATTTCATTTATTTATATGGATTCATTTTTTAGGATCTAATATTTTTCTCGTTACCATGCTATAGGTAAAATTATTCGCTATGCTAAGGAAATGAGCAAGGAAGCAACTAAAAAATGAAGAGTATGAGACCAATAAATAAAAGGAGAGACAATGGGTGAGGACATATCATGAGAAAAATAAATTGGATATGATTGACGAAAACAAGCCAATTGAAGATAAACCTCAACCATCAAAAAGAGAAAAGGAATTGGCTGCACAAAGGGCACGAATGTGAAAGCATCGTGGTAAGAAAGATTCAGATACCATAGTTGAAGACACACCCTCTACTACAAGTGAATATGGAGGGACTAATTTTTTAAACTCCTATTGTTATCTTACTTTATATACGGTATTTGTAATGGACTAATTTCAAGAAAATTTCCACATATCAATGCAGGGCATGTTTATAGACTTATTGTAGATGAAGACAATGAAGAGGGAACATAATATTACTTATGTAATTGTGTTGAGGCCAGAAAAAAATTGGAGGCCCCTATTATAGATGGAGAAAACATCGAATATCCTACATGCTCAGTTGTTATTGGTACGTGGCTTAAAAGGTACCCACATAAGAGTGTTAAATATTGGCTATTTTAGGACTTTGACACACATCATAAGATTCTTCATTACTCGAACCTTGTCATGGCATCTAATGTTTTTTTTACCAAATATGGGGGTAGACCTTTGAACAAGACCTTGTGGAAGGTTCGTGAGTATTACCATGAGGCAATACTTGACACAATAAAGAGTAGAGCAAACCTAGATGGTTCATTGGATTAATTTGTAAGTATGCACATTGGTTCTTATTAATATATAAATGTATGCACATTAATTTGTATGATGCTAATACTATGATTTCAATGAGCTATCATCTTCTTTTAATTTTCCTATTTGCAAGTAACCTACTAAAAACGGATTGGCGTCCCCTTATAGAAAATGCTGATTTATGAGCCATTGAAGACAATCTCTGCCAAAAACGTAATGCAACGTTCTTATTTTGATGATCTTGAAAAATATCAATTATGATTTATAGCCATTATAAAAGTGTGTGCGAGGTTTGGTGAGGGAATTTCAAGTTATTCATTTGAATATAACCTTATCATGAGCACCTATAATGTAGAAATTATAAGAGCATCTCGAATTTCAAGTTATTCTATTCATGATAGGTGTTGTGTGCAATAGGTATATTGGACCTCCTAGTGAAGATGTATGACCAAGAGTGACTAAGTTGAGAGACTAGCATGCCTATCCTCAATGGAAGCATCAAGATTTATGCCTTGCTTTTCCTGATTTGGAGCCAAATGGTGTGGATTTGTTGTCTATAAGTTCCTTCCATCTATTTTCATTTCATTTCTATTTTGGATACTTTTTCTTTTTCTTCTTTTAATTTGAGTATTTGTAAGTAAACTACTAAAAATTGATATGTGTCTCCTTGTAGAAAATACTGATTTATGAGCCATCAAAGAGAATCTAAGCCAAAAAAGAAACGCAACATCCTTATTTTGATGATCTTGACAAATATCAATTCTCTCCCTATTATAACTAGCACCAATTGACTAACTTATTATAAAAAAATTATTTATTAAAACAAATCAACCTAATGATTATATATCAATATCAATATAGCATGCAATCTATCAAAATAAACACTTGTAATGAGATTTACTCAAATATTCAACTTTATTGCTGCCTTCAAACATTTTTAATTCAAGCAATGTCATCCCTTGATAGTCCAAATTGCAAAAGGGAAAAAATATTTGATAGATTGTTAACTGGATATCATGTCAGTTACACAAATTTTGTCTGAGGCATCAGGATCATGTAGGGTACCTATAAAATAAAATATCTTAGTTTTTGCTATCTTAGAGTCATTTTTTCGTGGCATGTCCAATTTTGACTTGATGGAAAATGTGTTAATTGCAAGCAATGTAAAGTTGTAAAGTGGTGAAAATTTCATTTTCCAACGCCTGTGACCAAACAAACTGTTCCAACATGTACAAATGGGTACATTTACATTAGGAATGGTCCTATTTCACACCCAAACACACGGAATCGCTTTGAGTTACGTTCAATTGGCTCGATCCCATAAGGGTCCAAAGTGCAAAAGGGAAATAATCTTTGACAGGCTACTACTTAGAAACCATGGTACTTAAAAACTCTTTGTTTGAGCCTATGTGATCATGTTGGGACCCTCTACAATAACCTCTCTCATTTTTTGTTATCTCAGAGTCATTTTCCTGTGGTGTCCAGTTTTCATTTGATGGAAAAAATGTCAAATGTAAGCAGTGCAAAGTTGCAAACTGGTACAACTTTTGTTCTGCAACTCATGTGACAAAAAAAATTGTTTCAATAAATTCACATGGGTGGGTTCACACTAGGAATGATTCTCTTTTACACCCAAACACGCAGAATCACTCCGAACTACATTTAACCGACAAAATCCCTTAAGAGTTCAAAGTGCAAAATGGCTGCAAACTTCATTGTGCTGTTACTCAGATACCATGATTCTTAGAAAATTATTGTCTAAGCCTATGGGATCATGTTGGGACCCTCTATGATAACATATCTTGGTTTTCACTATCTCGGAGGCATTTTCTCATGGTGGTGAATTTTCACTTGGGGAAAAAGTTGTCAAATGAAAGTAGTTGAAAGTTGCAAAGTGATACAACTTTCATTTTACAATTTGTGTGACCAAACGAACTATTTCAATGCATCCAGATGGGTAGTTTTATGCTATACATGCTCCTCTTTTGCACCAAAACACACAAAATCATTCCGAATTACATTCAACCGACAAAATCCATTAAGAGTCCAAAGTGCAAAATAACTGCAAACTTCAACATGTTACTCAAATACTGCGATGCTTAGAAAATTCTCATCTAAGCCTATGGGATCATGTTGGCCCCCCTCTACAATAACCTCTCTTGGTTTTAACTATCTCAGAGGAATTTTCTCGTGGTGGAAAATTTTCACTTGGGGAAAAAGTTGTCAAATGCAACTAGTTGAAAGTTGCAAAGTGGTGCAACTTTCATTCGGCAACTCGTGTGACCAAAAAAATTATTCCAACGCATTCGAATGAGTAATTTTACGCTAGGCATGGTCCAATTTCACACCCAAACATGCAGAATCGCTCTGAGCTACATTCAACCGACATAATCCTTTAAGAGTCCAAAGTGCAAAATGGTTGCAAACTTCAACATGTTATTACTCAAATATCGTGATTCTTAGAAAATTATTTTATGATCCTATGGGACCATGTTGGGGCCCTCTACAATAACTTCTCACTTTTTTCACTATCTCGGAGGCGTTTTCCTGTGGTGGAAAATTTTCACTTGGGGAAAAAGTTGTCAAATGCAAGTCGTTGAAAGTTGCAAAGTGGTGTAACTTTCGTTTTGCAACTCATGTGACCAAAAAAATTGTTCCAATGCCTTTGGGTAGGTATTTTTATGCTAGGAATGGTTCTCTTTTGTACCCAAAGATGTTGAATCACTCCACACTACATTCAACCGACATAATCTCTTAAGATAAATGTTTGTGTGATAATGTGTCAAGAAGTGATGTAGATTAGGGTGGAGGTTCTCCAACCAAACAAAATTCAACAACCCTTTCAACTTGGGAAAACTAACTTAATGTTCTCATAATTTTCTCACTCTTGGTTGTAGCATTCCAAACATTGCAAATTGAACATATGTTTTAGAGAAGGCCTCAAACCTTGAAAATAAACATTATTCCAAGTACCCTTTTGGACCTTTAGTAACATATCAAAAAATAAAGTATGATTGTTTTGGAACAAATCACTCAATATTAGATTGCTATGTTGCCCTTAAGGCCTAAATTAGGCTAGTTTGAATAGGGGTTTATTGATTATCTACACTATAGGTCTCAATTTTTCTCACAAATGGATAAAAAATGTCTCCTAGGGTGTGCCTATTCTCACCGAGCCAATTCCCACACTTTCCCAATGCTTCTTTATCAAACCCTAACCTCTAGCCATCCTTTCATGCCTAAAAACCATGAAATTTCATCTAGGGCATCACCCAATCAACTCCTAACTCTATCCATTTCCCTTGAAAATTGGAAAACACAAAATAAACCTAATCTACCTCCATTCCATTGATTTTGACAAGATTTCAACAGTGGAATGGAGAGTTGTACATTTTTCATCTTTTCAACCCTGTTGAACTAGAGTTTTTGACATGTCTGAGGTAAAAAGGCAATAAAATCCTCAAAACTTAATGAAAATCAGTAAGAAAAACACCAATATAAAGATAATTCAATTATCCATCAAATACAATCAACCTCAATTCATGAAACCTCCATATAGAATCATAAAATTCTCTGGAACAACAAGAAATGTTAGAAATCTACAAAAAATAGGGGTTTTTATTGAATTCTCTACAAAATACAAGTCACCAACCATGGGATCACCTTCTCAAAGCCAATTGAAACATCTTACATCAGTTTTCTAACTTCTCTTTGAATTCCATCGACCAAAAACCTTCTTTCCAACCGATGACCCTTCATATTCCCTTTTTTGCATATTTTGCAATTTTGCAATAATGACAACATTTGAAAAGTTGACAACTTGACCCCACAAACCACCTAGCAACATAATAAATGATACAATATACATGTGACATGTTCAGTACATGACCTTATTACAAAATAAAACACAACCAAACCAAAAATGACAAAATTGCCTCATGGAGGCAAGAAATCAACTAGGTGCTCCTGCACCAAGAAGTTAACTACTCATCATATACTATGAATATTATGTTTTGCAAGTGCTTTGAAGATTATGAATCCTTTTCTTAATTGAGTTTTTTGAATCCAAATATTAAGTATAGTAGAATATTTTTATGAAACATCACATGGAACACCAAATGAAAAGGTGTTTTTTGATTTTAGATAAAGAATTTCATGGAACTCTTTGGATTACATTAAATTGAGATATGTAAGAACAAGGGAGCATTAGGAGATACATTGCTCAGGCATATTAAACAAGCCTTTTCTACTGTAGCAATTTTGGTAGGATTATTTCTTTCAAAGTATTGGGAATGCTTTGCCTATTTTCTAGTTGGAAGTTTCCATTGTAGAAGGCTCATCCCTTGATATATATTATACTCATTATTAATCAATTGCCAAGTTAATAATCAATTCATTTATTTACAATTAATATTTTCTTTTCAATTTGTGCAATTTTTAATTCTACTAGTATTCCTAGAAATATTTAAGTTGTTTAGCATCAAATAATAAAGTTTTTTAGCATCAATCAATAAATATTCAAGACAAACCACAAAGGAAAACAATGATCAATGCTAGGGCTAACCAAATTAATAAGTATACACATGAATAAGTCAAGCATACATGTGAATAAGGGAAGCACGAGTACTCAAAAATATGTAAGCCTTGAAGTATACATATGAATACATGGTATATGTAAATTAATACAAAGTATATGTATGAATACAAGGTATACACATGAAAACATGTAAGTCACAAAGTATGCATTGGAATACATGTAAGCCAAAAAGTATACACATAAGTTTTAAAGTATATACTTGAATACATGTAACTCATATCTATTGAACCATGGATTTATAATCCAAATATGGACACCATCGATAAAAAAGATTTGTATTAACCAAATATCCATATAGGCATACATCAGTACATGTTGATATAAGTATAAAAAATATACAAAATAGCCATATAGGATTATGAGAATTCCATATAGGCATACAATGTCAAATATATCCAATATAAAATATGTACAAAAATGCCATATAGATATACAACAAAGGGATCTAGAATTAAAATTCATTGCTCTACATTTTCTCGAAATAAATTCTTTCACTTTGCTTGTTGGACGGATGGTGATAGGTCTATCGCTCATTTATTTTGAGGCCGAGGATTTCTCCTGGTGCTCCTCCTAGGGTTTAGTTCCCGTTCAAGCTTTATTTGTTAAAATAATAAGTAAAGAAATTATATTATAAAAAATGATATATTTAACAAAATAATCACTTACCGCTAGTAGAAGATCTCTCTCCTTACGAGAAATATTCACATGCTCATTTTGTGGCATGTTGAAGCCAAGTAGAAACCATCCAAAGAGAAATTAAATTACGAATCAATAATGGTTTGATTTTTCACTAACTAATAGTTATAAAAACAAATGTAATTTGAAATTTAGTAATTTGCCTCATACCTCCTCCATGAGAGCCATCGAGGACTCTATAGAAGATGAAACACTGAGATCCATTGCCCTATGAACATTTGGAGGTGTATTCGATTCCAACATCTGAAAATAAAACAATAAATTATTCAATCACAAAAACTCCAATAGAAATATACATCATGGATTATAATGTATGAGATAATGAACAAAAATTTAAGTACTTATTAAACTATATATTTCTGACTATCATGATTACTATTTTCCCTATCCATATCTTGTTTGAAATCACTTTTTTTTACGCTTTTACCCATAGAAGCATGGTGGCGAACCATTTGATAAAATTCTTTCATAGACATGTACGATAACTATGTAGCTTATAGAAGGCAGTGAATTGTTTAAAGAAATGGGGTCTCGAGGCATGATGGAATACCATTAAAAACAAATGTGTCATGGCATTCCATCA
This sequence comes from Sequoiadendron giganteum, assembly GCA_007115665.2. Lineage (NCBI taxonomy): Eukaryota > Viridiplantae > Streptophyta > Pinopsida > Cupressales > Cupressaceae > Sequoiadendron > Sequoiadendron giganteum. The sequence goes on from CM021101.1 coordinate 136,721,947, forward strand.
CCATAAGACCTAATTTCTTTGAGGAATTTTTTCAAAAAGTTCATTGCCTTCTCTATGGTATTATGTTGGGATGGGGTGGATGGTATAGTGTGATCTTGGTTATGAGATGGAGGGTGATCATGAAATGAAGAGGGAGGGGTGGGGCCATGAAAAATTGGAATAAAAGGTGGAAGGTTTCATGGATTGGTAAATTGAGGATGAGGACCTTGAAAAGAATTTGGAGGGGAATTTTGGCTAAAGGGTTGGTTTCTATTCTTCAGGAAGTGAGCTGTTTGAAAAAATGCCTCAGAGAAATGTGGTCTCATGGTGATGGAATGGAATTCCATCACCATGAGACCACATTTCTTCGAGTCATTTTTTCATACTACTCACTGCCTTGACTAAGTTATTTCTTACTATTATGCTTTGTTAGAGTTTTTCCAAGCATCCATGTAGTTTGTTGGAAATAACCTATTTTAGGATTTTAGCCATAGCAGCAAGGAAGTGATTAGTTTGATAAAATGCTTTGGTACATGTATGCTTGGAAAATGTGGTATCATATAAAAAGTAGTGAGAAATTTGAAGAAATACCTCGAAGAAATGTGGTCTCATGGTGATGGAATGGTATTCTATCACCATGAGATCACATTTCTTCGAGGTATTTTTTCAAACTACTCACTTCCTAGTGTATACTATTGCTTACTATTATTCTTTGATATATTTTTTATGAGCATCCATAGTTTGTTGGAAAGCACCTATTTTAGGATTTTAGCCATAGCACCAAGGAAGTGAGTAGTTTGATAAAATGCTTTGGTACACATGTATGGAAAATATGGTAGCATAGAAAAGGTGGTGAGCTGTTTGAAAATTTTCCTTAGAGAAATATGGTATCATGGTGATGGAAATTCCATCACCATGAGACCACATATCTTCAAGGCATTTTTTCATACTACTCACTTCCTTGACTATGATATTTCTTACTATTATGCTTTGATAGTTTTTTTCCAAGCATCCATAGTTTATTGGAAAGCACCTATTTTAAAGTTTTAGCCATAGCAACAAGGAAGTGATTAGTTTGATAAAATGCTTTGCTACAAATGTATGGAAAATGTGGTATCATAGAAAAGGTGGTGAGCTATTTGAATAAATGCCTCGAAGAAATGTGGTCTCATGGTGATGGAATGGAATTCCATCACCATGAGACCACATTTCTTCGAGGAATTTTTTCAATTTACTCACTGTCTTATCTATGCTATTGCTTACTATTATGCTTTGATACTTTTTTACAAGCATCCATAGTTTGTTGGAAAGCACATTTTTTAGGATTTTAGCCATAGCAACAAGGAAATGAATTGTTTGATAAAATGCTTTGGTAGACATGTATGGAAAGTGTGGTAGCATAGAAAAGGAGGTGAGCTATTTGAAAAAAATACCTCAAATAAATTGGGTCTCATGGTGATTGACATCACCATGGAACCATATTTATTTGAGGATTTTTTTTAAACAACTCATTGCCTTGTCTATGCTATTGCTTACTATTATTCTTTCATATATTTCTTCCAAGCATCCATAGCCTAGACATGACAATGACTGTTTGAAAATATGTCTCAATAAAAAGTGGTGTCATGGAATTCCATGATAAGAAAATTCAATTGGAAGTTGCTCCTACTTATTGCTTATGCTATGTGAAGTAATTGCATTACTACTTATGTTGAATTTCTAAAAAACTATATTGTAGTTGAAATTTTGTCATCTATCGACATCTAGTTATTAGTTATGGAATGCGAATTAATGCTTTGAGTTTGAAATATGTGTGCAATGCAATGTAATCAACGATATAAATATAAACTAAAAAAATATACAACTTGTAGAAATCATTAGTTAAACTCTTTATTCTATTACCTGCATGTAGGTTTGCGTAAATCCATTGGCACTAGGAGGTGTTCCCATGAAACCTCCAATATTAGCCTATTCAACATCCAAAATCACATATTAGAATACCATTCATAAACAATGCTATTAACATGTAATAAATTTATAATTGTTTTCTAGTTACATACCTCAAAGGTATATGTAGTGGATTAATAAGCGGGTGTAGGGCCGGTGTATCTAGTATCAACATTGTGACCCTGAAATTTTATCAAAATAATAAAACTAAATTAGTTAATCTTGAATTTCGAAATTGAAACTTAATAAATTAAATTCAATGAACATGCTAACATTTACCTGAGTATCGATGCCATAGGCCTCATTCAAACTGTCAGCTGTCCTCGCCATCCCCATAGCTACATACATATCTTGTGTAGAAGTCTTCTAAGTGTCGGTGGGCTCATATGAACAAGTCACCCTGCAAGCCTAGCACAAACATGGTCGAAGCCTACCACTCAAAGACTCCCCTAGATGGAACTATAGTATAGGGCTCGCATGCTAGATGAAACTCTAGCTTAAAGAGGTGATGGCCTATAAAATGTCTACCTCGGTACTCTCCTTCATGGTGGAAGGGATACCGATGTGCTCATGAGGTGGCCTAGCAAGATGTCATATTGCTTGCCGCCTAGGATCCTGTTGTGCACCGGGTCTATCTTGAGCTGACCCCCCACCTCTCCCCTAGAAGTCCCTCATATCAAAATAATTTAGGATTTTGTTCAGGATGAACTCATAGTATAGTTTCCTCAAGAAATATTATGAGACTTCATAATTGTTGGATGGTGGGTAATCAAACACCATGTACCACCTATCCCAAAAAAAGTTCCTAATCTGTTGGTGGTGGAACCAATGGATATGAAACCTCTTCACATTGAGGGTAAGATTTGCATTTGTATGCGGGTTAGTGAATAATGAGTGCAATGAAGATTTTGGTACCACCTAGGGTTCTCTAACACTTCTAGGGTTTTTCACCTAAAAGGAGAGAGGGATACCAAAATAGAAAATGTTACTTTCAAAGATTAATGTGGGTGGGTGTAAATGTGTCTAAGTGCAATGATCTAAATGTTGGAAAGTGATAAAAGAAACTAAACACTTAAGAAAATGCAACTTGTTTGAACACACATTGTAACACGTGGGAAGATAGATGAAATACAATAGAAAGTAAGATAGAAGGGAAAATAAGGAGTACACCTAGAAAATAGCAGAGGCTGAAGTGAAGACTGTAGATGTCCCAATTTTTTTGCAAAATCTGATTTTTATGTCTAGTGGGATACTTGTGCCAAATTGGGTGACTTAGTCTAGTTTGGGGAAAATTCTGGAAAACTGCACCGAGGCTTGTTTCAGCCAAAAGGGTATCCAAATCCGCATAAATCTCCAAAAAAATTTCACAGTGGGACTAAGTCGCCACAATTGGGGGAAGTGTCCTTTTCCACTTTTTTGAAAATATGAAGGTGGAATCTTTAGACCTCAACCTGCACTTCTTCTCCTCCAAATATTCAAACCAGAAACCCTGATTTTCAGCTTGTAGGTGTTCTCCAAGCCTCTTTTAGGGTTTTTGCAACCTTAAAGGGCTTTGATACTTTGATGACAATACTTCCAATCCTATTTTTTGGAAAATCTACAAACAAACCTGCAAATCACACAAAGAGAAATAAATGTTGGATGTTAGGGCATGGGGGTTTGCCTTAGTCAAAACCCTTTTAGGTAACTAAACCAAAATGAATAGATAATGCAATGAAGTATAAACATGAAATAATAGAGTTAGTACCTTTCCATGCCAATAGATCTTGAGTTGCTGCAACAATCAACCCTTGAAAGCTTCAGAAAAGATGTCTTGATGACTTAGAATGCTCAAACCCTAACTTGCTTGAGAAGAGTGATGAATAGAAGGAGATAGAAGAATGAGACTTAGCACCCCAAAAATGAGGGGAAAACCCTTTATTTATACATGTTGTGCCCTAATTTATTGAAAATAATACATCATAGGCCGACCTTAGGGTTTAGGAGATAAAATATTGCTAGAATTTTGATTTTTATCTCAAGTGGGACTAAGTCGCCCAAGGTGGCGACTTAGGCCACCTGGGAAAATTTGATTAGTTGTCACGGACTAAGATGTGATTAATGATGTTTTTCGGGATTGTATTTTGAAATACACTAAAGGAGGACCTATAAGTTCATTAAGGGGTCATTTATGCCATTATAAAGGTTTGATTTAGTGATGACAAGGCTAGACAAGTTTGAGGGTTATTTAAACACCTTACATTACTTTAGACTAAGGCTTGGAAAGGGGTTATTTAGGTGAACTATGATGAAAGTGTCTTAGAAAAGTGAGGAAATGTGTTACAATACTTCTCAACACCTTTGCAAGATGCCATAAAATCTAAGAAAAATAGGCCAAAAACCATAAGAAAGGGTCCAAATGAGTGAAGAGTGTTAAGGCTACACTTTTTGGTGACACATTTAACCCCCACTTTAGTGATAGGATGAACTTGCTTCAAAATCACACTAAAGTAGCCAAGTGGCGTGGATGGTGAAGAATGAGAAAGACGAAGGAGGTGGTCAAGCCCCCAAGATTCAAGATTCTAAGTCAAATCAACATTAGTGCAAGGGGACACATTCAAGGGTGAATGATTTGAAACAAAACAAGATATATGATCATGTGATGAAAAGAACTAGAAGGAAGGATAAGAAGGAAAGTAAAAAGGTTGGTTTAAGCTTCAACAGTTTGTCCAACTATTTGTAGATCAGATTTAGGTTGTTTGTCCAAAAATATGTGTACTCACTTTGGGGTGACGACACTTATGGTTGTCCACCGGGTGAGAAGACCCAAAAGGTGAAAAAAATAGGTGGCTATGGGGAAATTCATGCCGCTAGTTGGGATTCCCTCTTAAACCATACCAAAGTTATATCTCCTGATAAATTTAATAAGGAACCACAAAAGGAAGTGATTTTGAAATGATTTAAGGGGTGTTCAAAGGGATTTCACTTAGTTCATGCAAGGTCTCATCTTAAGGAACATCACGTGTAGTGTCTCCAAGAGAGGAAAAGTGCAAATGGTCTCATCTTGTTTGTAAGAGAGGACAAGTGCAATGTCTCATCGTGGGAAACATTATACATAATTCTTCCAAGAGAGGGGGTCACAAGAAAAGGAAAATCGCACATTGAAATGTGAGTGTCGATGTATGCCCCCACTTTAAAGTTGTTGCTAACACTATTAATGTGAGAAATTGATTTAAAGTAGAAGAGGAGGAATACATGAGAGATTGTTCGGAAAGCCCTATGCCAAGTCATATGTTTTTGATAAGCAATGTCACGAAGAGGGGTGTATGTCACATGCAAGTCAACTTAAGACATGTTGTCCACATCCCAAGATTTCTCTTATATGTTCATGAAAGGTTAACAATTAGCCAAAAGAGAACGACAAGTGACATATGAGGGAAAAGTCTAACTAAACCCTTTCCCCCACTTAGCGAAGGACAAGAGTCAGCTGAAAGGATTGATGAAATGCAAGAGTGGGTGAAAATCAATATCAATTAGAGGAATGAGGTTCTCCCACATAAGGAAGAGCACCAAACTCCTTAAGATGTTGGATTTTACTACTCAAGGCCTTACATTCATTAGTAGAATGACCTTGAAATTGGTGGTAAGCACAAAAGGAATGTTTGTTGAAACATTTCTTTCGAGTTCACGGAGGAAGAGAGATCAAGTGATCTTGGAAGAGTCTCAACAAGATGCCCTCTTGATCAAGGGGAGAGGTTGATCCTTTAGTGTGTAGAAAATATTCCTCTTGCTTAGTATAGGATGTCATACCTATGCAAGGAGCTATAGATTATGATATTTTGTACACTCGCTTAGAGGAGTGTGTAAAATCTAAATCAGTAGTGGGTTGCAAGATGACATTGGTATTAAACAAAGAGTCCTTTGTTGGTTTCAAAGGATTATTTTCTAAGGTTGGTTTAGAAGGGTGATTTGGGATGGTGTTGATATTGGATGAAGGCTTGATGATTTTGATGAAAGGACTGTTAGATTAAAGGTTTTAACTTAATTGTGTTAATTAAGTTACCTTTATTCCCTTCTTAAGATTTCACGTTAGTTTGCATAAAGTGATATTTAATAATTATATTAATTATTAAATGTTTTCCCAATTAGGGTTTCTTTTAGGGTTTTGCATGATCTCCTTTTATAAGGATTGATCCTTTGTATATTCTTTAATTCCTTTTTGTTTTGATAAGATAATTTCTCCATTTTTCAAAGCTTCAAACCCTTGTTTGTTTTCTCCATCCATTCTCTTCCTTGTGACAAGTATTCATTTGTATGCAGGTGTTCTTGGATTCTAAAGTTGGATTTTTCAACTTCTACATGGTATTAGAGTTTTCTTGCTGCATGCCTGTTCTTGTTTGAAGAATTTGGAGCTATTTGGAGCTACAAGGGTTGGATCAGACATTCACAGTTTTGGGGTTTGCTTTTTTGATCTAGGGAATCACCTAAAATTTCAAAGCATTTTGAGTCCAAACGGACCTCACCGTTGGATCCACAGTGGTCCAAAACCCCTAAATCGATTGTTCATTCATCCATTTTAAACAAAGTTGATTTGAGAGGCACATTTTTTTACCCGTACGACCGTCCATTTGCACCCTGGTAATTTTTTTTCTTTTTCCAAATTTCTTTTATCAGATTTTTTTTTGAAAAAAAATTGTAAAAGTTTTTTTAAAAAAAAAAATTAAAAAATTAACAAAAAAAGAGCCTTTTTAAGGCTTGCTTAGGCCTCGAGTACCCTGCGCAGGTAGGTAGGTACCCAAGGGTACCGCTGCTTGCCATTATGGTAGGTGGTGGACCCTTGGGCACCACCCCCTGCAGTAATCGATACCGTATGGGTACCGCCATGCCACCTTGGTAGGCGATGACCCCCATGCGGGCCCCTGGCTTTTTTGTTAATTTAAAAAAAATAAAAATTAACACCTTTTTTTTATTATTGTTTTTTTTTTAAAATCAATTTTTTGTAATAAGCCTAATTGTGCAAATGTGGTGACGGCCGTTTGGTCATCAAATTTAGGCTCATATTTTTTCTACGATGACTATTTGACCATCAAATTTAATGCAACATTGATTTTTCCCCCCTTTGGAGCTATTCTTTTCCAGAGGCCATAACTTGGGCATACAATATCATTTTTTGGCAAACGAGATATCATCAGAAAGCTAGTTATGACAAATTTACAGTGGTGTGGGTCTCCCTCTCCCTCTCCCCCTCTCTCCCTATCCCTCCGTCCCCCACTATCCCTCCCTCTCCCACTCTCCCACTCTCTCTCTCTCTAACTCCCACTATCTCTCTCTCTATCCCTCTCACTCTCCCTCTCCCTCTCCCTCTCCCTCTCCTTCTCCCTCTCCCTCTCCCTCTCTCCCTCTCCCTCTAAACCCTCTCTCCCTATCCCTCTCTCCCTATCTCTCCCTCTCCCTCTCCCTCTCCCTATACCTCACTCTCCTGGTCTCTCCCTCCAACTCTCCCTCATTCTATCTCTCCCTCCCACTCTCCCTCTCCCTCTCTCAATATCCCTCTCTCCCTCACTCTCTCACTCTCCCTTTCTCCCTCTCCCTCTCCCTCTCCCTCTCACTCTCTCATTCTCCCCTCTCCCTCTCTCTCACTCTTCCTATACCTCCATCTCTCCCTCCCACTCTCCCTCCCTTTATCTCTCCCTCTCTCCCTCTCCCTCTCACTCTCCCACTCTCCCTTTGTCCTTCCCACTCTCCTCCC